>ANSM01005688.1:0-14866 GCA_000347735.1 Cercospora canescens BHU | reverse complement strand
CTCGGAGCGCGGCCATTCGACGGGCAGCCCATCGCGCGACTGCACGCAGAGGGCATAAATGCGGTCGCGGATCTCGCGGGGCAGCGAAAAGAGCAGTGAGTTGGCGACGCTCGGCGGCAGGGCCTGGTCTTCTTCGTAGGCGGGAATGTCCTCCATGTTCACCGAACGGGCGGAGTCGCTGTCGTGCTCGGATTTGCATGCACGTTGGCGCATTCGCTGGATCGCGAAACGGTAGACATCATCGTCCAGCTTAGTGGGCCGCTCGCGATAGGTGAGGCGTGCGGGCTGGGCCTGATGAGCGAAGGCATTGCTCATGTACGACGAGGTGGTGGTGGTGGCGGTGATGTTGTTGTTGTCGTTGTGCCACTGCGTGTCCGAGTCGGTCTCGATGCCCTCCATGACCGTGTGCTGCCTGCTTCACCCGCGCATCCCCGTGCCGTTGCTGCTGCTGCTCTTATGCACGTCGGCAGTGGTGGACTTTTGGCGCAACGCCCGTTCCACAACCTGGATTCAGGCTTCAAGACCCCACCAATTTATTGTCGTTCCACAGACTTCTACTAACTAATGAAACTCCTTTGCTCCGCGATTGTGGTACGAGTAATATCCGCAATGCTATAGCGATGCTAGTTGAAACTAGGATAAATACAAGATCTGCATTGAAGTATACTATGGATATTTAATGGTATTATAGCTGTAGTTAACTTCGTCTGTAAAGCTGGTCCTATGTGCGTAACCAGGCTTCCACCGGAAAGCAAAATAGAAATTGAGACGCCGATACTGGTGCACGGCTTCAAACCTGTGGTGTTTTTCTTTACTATTTGTGAATGCCCGTACACTCGTGGATCCGATTTCTGCGGCAAATCAGAGTAGTTTGGCATCCCGTCAGGTATAGAAACAAGACGTGAAGACAACGGAGAATCAAAATTGCGATGGGTGCGGACACTGCCGATTTTCCATTTTGCTGTCCACAGGTTGCCAGGTCGCTAAGCATCGGATCGGCGCCCTTGCGAAGTTGTCCCGCGTACCCAGATCATCTTGTTCTGTGTCTGCCAATGGAACAGGAGTTGCCTAGGGTCCATCTCCAGTTTCTTGACCTCGCTGATCATGTCGACTATCTTCTTAAACCATGTCCTATTATTCTGGATGTTGCTGTCGCTTGGCACAGGGTCTGCTGTCGGGAAATTGTCTTCTACATTGCTGTCGTCTGAGATAATATCGCCTGGCTGAAAATTTTGTTCCATATGGCTGTCGCTATCGCTTGGGAGAGAGTCAACTGTCGGAATAACGTCCTCGATATTGCTGTCGTACGGCACTTCACGATAGCAATTTTCGCAGTATCGCCTTTTAACACATGAGGCGCATTCCAACGATTGCAACAGATGATTCCGCAGTTCACACCGCAATAAGATTGTCTCGCAACTGAAGCATGGAACAATATCCGATGGACCTATGAATGACCCTGGCGAAAGCGTATAAGTCCAATGCAGAATAAGCTATATTGAACCGTCTCCAATCGTGCGATGCGTGTCGGTCGGCTTCAAACTTTCTTTGAGTTTCGAGCGATCAATCGGAAGACAGAGCAATCCATACGGTGTTGTGACTCGAGACGAAGACCTGAATCCCAAAAGATTTGCATGTGCTTGCTCATGCTGTGAAAGTGCAGTGGAGTTATTAAAGCACTTCCGACGCGTGCATCCAATAACATTGCATGATACCGAAGAGTTGTTACATGTTGCGCATAGAAAAGTTGCAAACATTCCTTTAGTACCTTCTTTGATAAGCCTAGCAATGTTGTCTGCTTCGAATTCAAGATAGTCTGGCTGTACAGATGTGCGTTGTCATTCCGGTGCTGTATTGCCTTTTGTGCAAGGAAGCGGATAGCCATGGTCAACCTCGTCGGTAAAGCTGGTCCTATGTGGGTAACCAGATCACTGAGCATTCCGTGACGAAGGTAGACAACAATCGGATCGGCGCCCTTAGAAAGTTGTATCGCATATGCACCGTATGTACCCAGGTCTGAGTGGGCCGGGAGATTCCACGTCTTGGTCGGTTTGGTCGTAGAAGTGTGCGCCATTTCTCTGTATTGGTAAATCTCGGCAATGACTCTTGGATATTCTGCGCCTTCGTCATGAAGGCCAGAATAATCATCTTTGACGAGTCGCTCCAGTTCTTGGTTCCCAGCGGCCCCGGCAGAGCTTTGGGAGCTGTCGTCAATGTCGTACTTGTCGCCGCCCTGGTGGCTGGGATCTCGTCTGGCCATTGCTCGCTTGATCCACGGTACTTCCTTCAGCTGCTTCTCTACTGCGATTCGCAGTGTCGCTACAGCTTCCAAGGGAAATTCGTTCTCCAAGTCCGCTGCATATTGGTGCAATAGTAGCCTCGCGGCTCCGAGGTTGGCATCGGAATCAGGAAGCACTCGAACGATCTGATCGCACAGCCATGTAGGTGGAACTGTAATTACGTGGGTGCCATGCTTTCAATCCTCGTGTGCGTGATTGTGCACAAGCCGACCGAGGAGGGCTTGTTGTTGAGGCTTGTCCGCCTCCGCCTCCGCGTCCATGAGATAAGCACGTGGTGTTGTTGTCAAGTGAACTACTGTGTTGGCGGGGCGCGAAATTGGCGTTTGGGCTGCGGAAATGTATGCAGGAGGGACTAGCCGATCCTGCAATGCAGGGAATGCCGCCAGTGGTCGACGCTCTTCTGTAAAACTGTCTTGTTCATGCTTCAGCTTGTGAGAGGGGAATGCAATGGAAGGCGCAGGCGTAGGCGTGGTGTCGCTGTATTGTGTTAAATCGATGGGAAATGATGATGCGATCGGAAGCGAGCTCGTTGGCGTGCTGCGAGAGAGCTGGATTCGCTGTTCCAAAAGCCATATGGCACGTAGCGATATTTACTTCGCCGTGGGCGTCTGCGAGAGGCTCAATTCTCGGCCTGGCACCGGCGTCACATGCGGCGCTAGAGCGGTTCTGGTGATGTTTGGTGAGAGAGGCCTCAATGCCTCACTTGCGACTGGCCGCTATGCGCCATTGGCGCGGCGACGCTTCGTGGATATAGAAGTGGTGTTTTCCATTGGCGTCGTCTTGCGGAGCTAGAACGAGAGTCAAGTGAATGCTGTTGACGTCTTGGAGTGTCTGGTGCATGGTTTGGGTGGATCAAACTGAAGGGGAGAGCAAAGGAGATAAAAAGGGGTCTCACTGCTTGCTACTGTCCCTGCTCGCTGTATCCCCTATCACTGCATAGCCTCGAGGTCTGTTGCAATCCGAGCCATGGTGGGACGTTGAGCTGGATTCAACTGGAGGCAGCGAGCAATTAACCGACGCATTGGGCATTCGTCCGTGGCAAACGCGCCCGTAATGTCTTCAAGTCTCTTTATGGCCTTCTGCCGCCTCTCTTTGAGCTTTTGGATATTCATGGGTGTTGCAACGCGTTCGCGGTCCACGTTCAATCCGTTATCGCTCACTCCCCGTAAACGGTGACTGGCGGCGATTGGTCTCCAATGTGGGCTCCAAGGTCAACTTCTTCTCCTAGAAGCGGTAGATGAAGATGTCCATCGCGAAAACATCGGCACCGTCTGCATTGGAGCATACCATACGTATTTTCACTGCATTGCAGCTATAATTTCACAACATCCCCAAACATAGTAAAATGGTATCACAGACTATACATTCCATCACTCTGAGCCCTGCTGTGCCCTATCTGGCTTTGCATGTCGTAGCCAGACCCTTTCTTCCTCCAGGCCGTCCCGTCGTCATGCTCTAGACGTCCGCAGTTGCATCCCACAAAGCCTTCGTCTTCCCGAGTCCTGCGAGCGCTCCAGCCGCTCCCATCAGACCGAGATTGAAACCTGGGAAACCGTCTTGACGCCATGAACTGAACTGGAACCCTATCGGTAGCCATGCCAATGGCACGATGAGCTCGGCATACCATTGTGCGTCCTTCTTCGCATCCTCCTTCACGGTGCTTCCATAGCTCTTCTCTACCGAGCTGCGTGCATCCCTCTTCTGCCTCTCGAGCTGCGCCTCTCTGAACAGGCGGACAAAGTCGCAGCAGAACCCGAGGAACCAAGCCCTGTATGCAGTCGTGTATATCGCGGCCGCTTTTCCGCCATGCTTCTCGGTCCAGCGTGCTGTGAGGTTTGCGGGTAGAATCTTGCTGTCCGTCAAGAGCGCCACGTTCTCAAGGAACTGGAAGGTGACGTATAATGCGCACTGCGTTGCGGCCGTTACATATAGGACTTGATCTTGTCCTGGCTTAGGCCCGTGCGCCAACTGACGAGCCCAGGCATATAGCGGCAGTAGCCCAAACAGACGGAGGGTGGTTCGCGTTGCGGAGAGGAGAGAGCCGAGGGCTGCGAATGGAGAAGGCTGGTCCGGTGGCGGTGGGGTGAACTTCTGGTTCAGCAAGCCGTACAGCTTCTCCTTCAACGGTATAGCCTTCGCGTCGAGGTGTGCAAGCAGGTACAGAGTGTAATTGAAGGTCGAGAGGAAAGAGCTGAGGCCGCCCGGTGAGGCGAGGAGCCTATGGACATGTTAGCAGAGGCCATGATCAGGACCCGGCGCTTTTCGCACTTGTTCAATCGCAAGATGATGCGGTCTGGACCGGACAGAACGCCCTTGACTTGAGGCGGCATCTTCTTCTGCACTTCCTTCGCAACACTCTTCTCGGCAGCTGGGAGATCCTGCTTCTGCGCTCCGTCGGCTGGAGCTCCTGGTTGCGATGCTGGTTCGGACATAATATGTTGTATGGCGTGTGGATTGAAACAGCGGTGATCGCAATGAGCTGTAGATTGGAGAGTGGGAAGGTCGTAGTTGGCAGTGATGGGAGGCAGGACTCAGAGAGTCGCGCGCATCGAGCATCCGATCTCATCTAATCCCGTCTGTGTTTAACCTCGGCCGCTCGACCGAAAGTGGAGAGGATTGCATACTGCGAGCCTGGGCACCGGTACCTTCGTGCAGGTACCCAAGCAGTTTGACCCGCGTGCCTGGTCGATTGATTGTTGCAGCAGTGTGAGAGTACGCTTCATCGCGAACACTCTATGGAAGTCTGCCTGTGTCGCAGAGGTTTGGCTCAGTTGACGGGGCTGTACCGGAAAAAGGGCCAAGGATGATGACGGAATCAGGTCCGAGCTTCACTCTCGCCCAAGATGTGCCCTTTCTTCATCAGCTTTGATCCGAGCTTGTGATCGCCGTGGTTTTCATGTGCTCTCAAAGCAGAGCCATCAATCGGCGTGCAGTTGTTGAGAGGCGGGTTGGATGGTCGGTGGAAACAGCAGCATAAGGTATCACCTCGAAGCTGAGGAAGCTGGGCATTCCCAAAACGGAACTTTGTTTGACGTCGCGTCTTCACAGCTCGCGTCAGACTTTCACTTTGCCCTTGGGAAACATGCAACATGCAGTCTCATGCAACACCATCGCCAGACGGCAGCTATATAGTCTGGACGGACACTAACAAAATCTGCTGGCAAGATACACCTGGTCGACAGGCGCCCTACTTTACTCTCGCCACCAATCGCGGCAAAGTGGTCGCCTACAGATTTTCATCTGACAGCAGCCAATTTCTTCAGCTTTCCGATGGCGGTGTCGAAATACTCACCAGGAAGCTCGAATGCCGTGCCACTCTCAACAACGGCGGTGGCGGTCTCGGCAAAGTGGTGAATGCACAATTCGCTGGCAGCCACCACGTGCTGACTGCTTGGGAGTTTGGAAAAGCCAAGCTGTGGCACTTAAACAGTGGAAGGGCTACAGAGCTTCCAGATTGGAAGACGTGTCGCAGTGGCAGAGAGTGGTCGAGCAGACCAGGATGCAGTACGCCTCCTCTCTTTGCTCAACTCTCGCGAAATGGTGCAGAGGACCATCTAGCTCTGCTTTTCCCGTCAACAGAGCACACTCCCTCTTTGGTCAAGCTACCGACGACGGATGCACAGGCCATTTCCTGGTCACCGGAAGGTCGATGGCTGGCAGTACTGGACGTACCCACAGTCACGACCAACCTACACATCTTCACACCCGATGGACACCTCTTCCGCTCGTATCCGTCAAGCAAAGATTGTGGATCCGATTTGGGCATCAAGGACGTCACTTGGTCGCCAGATGGAAGGATTTTGGCACTTGCCCGCCATGATGCCCGGGTGGAGCTCCTCAACGCGAGGACTTTCTCTCTACTAGCGGCCATCGAGCACACTACCACCATCGATCAAAGCGACCTTCCAGTCAATGTGCGGGCCCCCATATGGCAAGAGGCCGTGTCGGCAACGGATGAACGCTCTTACACATTTTCGCCGCACCCTGTCTCGCCACCACTATCTCATACGAAGCCGCCTTCAGAACCCGCTGATCTGGGAACCGTGGAGCTGTCTGTCAATTGCGATGGCGCCTTCTTGGCCACGCGAGACAGCCGAATGCTCAACACTGTCTGGATATGGGACATGTCCAAGCTGTCGGCGCACGCCCTGCTGATTCAACACAGCAACGTCCGAAGTTTACAATGGCACCCTACCAGAAGTTCTCTCCTCATGATTGATTGCGCAGAAGGCATAGTGCATTTTTGGGATGCGGCGTCTACTGAGCCCCCTGCAGCACACCACACAAGTAGTCCGCCCGCAGCAAAGATCTCCTGGATCAACACTTCTGCTGGGTCGAACCCCATTGTGATGGTGACATCACGATCGAAATACGAGCTGCTATATCCTGAAGGCCGCGACGAGAACGACTGGAACTGCTCAAACACACCGCCTTTACAGCCAAATTTTGAAGAAGGTGCCAGCGAAGACTCACTTTTCGATGTCCTCTCAGGCCGCAAACCTTTGCCGCCTAAGACTGAGCCCTCGTACACGGAACGAGTGGACATGGACCTTGAAGATGAATATACGGACCAGGTAGCACTGGACGACACGTTCCGCAAGAAGCGAAAGCCTCTCGCCGAGGAGCTGGACCCGCTCGATGATTCTGATATCTTCTAATTCAGGTCCCGTCAGATGAAACTCTTTTAGCGGCTTCGCGGGCATCGAGGGCTCTCGCTTCGTTCGCGACGTGATCGTGCAAGAAAATAAGTTCAGAAAAGCAGCAACAACAATCCCGCACTTGCTGTCACTCACTTCCTCCATGCACATTCAGGCCGAAAGTAAATGCCAACGAATCTCGCCTATCACATGAGCGTTGCGTGCTTGTGCAGCACATGCAACGTTTGACATCAGCTGCTGTTGATTCACTGAACCACCCGTTGCACGATGGCCTTTCCTCTCTGCCGAAACCTCACCTGGCGTTGGGTTCTTATACTGTGCCATGAGGCCTCACAGCCGTGATTCTACCCAGTGTTGACCTAGTTTCAGTCGCGAGCGATCTATCACAATAGCCGACGTCGACCGCAATGGTTCATCTCCAAAGATCGCAAAGATGCTACCCCACCACCTACGACTCCAACGGGCGGGATTATCTCGCAAGTAAGTTGGATTGTACCAGCGAAGAGCTCGAACAGTGGCTCGCTGGCCCTGGAGTCCATCATCACCTTGCGCTGTGGTACGACCTTTGCGTTCTTGGACGCCGCAGATACAACGACGCTATAGATTGGATCAACAACGGGGAGGACGGGTATTTCTACAATAAGCACCGGCTGGAAAAAGACCTGCTTCTCATGTGTTTGGAAGAAGGCAACGGCAACACCATCGAGGCACAAGAGGTTAGCGACTTTCTTGCAGATGGCGTGCAGACCACGAGCTGGTCAACTACGAAGCTGTGGGCCAGAGCAGCTTGGCGAATCGCGCAGAGCAATCGTTCTGAGGGCCAATGCTTCCACGCAACCATTGTACACCATCCAGCTGCAGCATACAGCTTGAAGATCGACATACTCTGTCTTGCATTCCACTCCATTGCATATCCTAGGGCCGAGTCTGTCTGGCACGACCTGATCACATGCGAGTCTACACAACCGCTGGAACTGTGCTCCAACTTGGGACTCATCAAATTCATCAGAGCTGTTGAGCTTGATCACGATGCTCACGAATTTATTGCTGAGGACAACTCTCACAGTCAGGTCCAAGACGAAAGCTTCATTGTCTCAATCGCTTCCTCAGGAAGGAACGTTAGCGATTTCGAAGCTCCCAAAACTCCTGTGAAGGCAGGACACCACAACCATCTTTCACCGCCTCCGGCTCCCAAGAAGCCGGCAGTTCATGCGTCCAAGGCCAACAAGGCCTGTCATTAGGTCGATGCACTTCCATACCTGACAACACATGTCTTCGGTAATGTCAATACCAAGGATGGCACAGATGCATGATCGATGATCCTTGGTCAAACTTGCTGTAACAAGCGACCTGGGAGCCGTTGCCATAGAAGCTGAAGGGCATCAGGTAGCTGCTTTGTGTTGAGGACAGCGTAGGTTGGAGCCCAGTGGAATGCTAGGGCTTCTGCTAGCCACTCTGCAAAACATTACATGCGCACATCGGTCGCAAGACAATGGAGGGAAGACCAGATGCTTCTAACCTGCAGCAACTCAGGCCTGCGCTTGGAATGTCGCCGAGTGTGTGGGTAGAATATCGCAAAATGCAAGATTGAGTCGGCTTGGAGCAGAAAATAGGAAGAGCAAGATTACTGGATGCAAATCGATTGTTGAGACACTGGCACTTTCAATCATAATCGCGTGCTATTCCTTCTTTATCTCCATGCTTTTGGGTATCTTTACATTGTTCTACCTTCGTTGCTCTTGCTATGATGTCTGGCAGTCGCTCATGGTCATCACATGTGCTGTCGACAATTGTTCGTGAACCGCAAGTCTCGCTCACTTCTTCGAGGTGGCGATCTTGGCGAGGTCTGCAAGTGCCTCGCGACGCTTGAACTTCGCATCCTGGATGACACCTTGAGTCGGTCAGTAAGTGGCCACGGAAGTAGATTTCAATCGTACTCACCAGCATCGGCATCGTTGGAGAAGTTTCCAGTCCACTCCACAAAGGTCGAGCCTTCGAGCTCGCCGCTCGTGACTGCGTATGCGCGGACGGTGCTCACGACGGACGAGTAGGAGAGCTCTGGCTGCGAAGTGATGATGGAGTAGGTGATGTAGTGGTTGATCGACTGCCAGGACGTTCAGTTGATTTCCATGGCTGTTGCTCTGAACAATTGCAACTCACGCTGTGTTCTTCCTGCTTGACTTCGAGAACGGTGCCATCCTTGAATGTCCACTTCACGATGTCTGTGTCTGGAGAAGCGCCCTTGACGAAGTCGGACTGCTTGATTGCAGACCACCAGTTGCCAAACGACTCTAGCTTGATATGGTGCCAGACTTGACCAAGCGGGGCTTTGATCACGGCCGACTCAACGACGGTGGAGGATGTTGGGATTGCTGAAGACATTTTGTTGGCTGGTTGGGGTAGACTTTTGTGGGGAGTGTTGTATTGTGGATTGGAGAGTATGGCTGAAGTGAAGAGAACGAGAGAGAAAGCTGTTCGCTGCCAAAAGAGAAAGTTCCAATGTGCAAACGGAGCTTGCCAATGCTTCCCCACCAGTGATGACATGGGTCGCGCATCAGGGTCCGACGGCCCGTCCGATCGCCTTGGCATTGAGGCTCAAAAAAGTTCAAGACTTCAGATCTTCTTGTACCGCCATCGACAGAGAAGTCCGATCAGGACAGTGACGCGCGAACCTGCTCCAGTATCGGCCATTTCCGGGGACTACCTGCACAGAACGAAACATGGTCACCCCGCCGACCACGGATCGCGATCAGCATGCGCAAGAACTGGCTGTTGGGATTAAGACTTTCGTCCGTTCAGACGTACCGGGCTTCTCATGCATGGTAAAGCAGCGCTATACGGATTTCCTGGTTAATGAGGTCCTTCCCGATGGTCAAGTCCTGCATCTTGTTGCCAATGAACCTGATCCAGATCGGAAGCGAAAGCGGCAGGATGACGCCGGCACATCGCAGAAGAAAGCGAAAGTCGAAGAATCGCAGCAAACGACTACTCAGGACCGTCCCGCTGCCACAGACAATGCCAAAGAGTCCGGAAGCGCATCGGCGTCAGCAGCGACTGAAGCCACTTCGGCGCCTCCATCCGAAGACCAGGGCTCTAGTGCGAAGGTGAAGAAGGAACACGCTGTTGCTAGCATCTCTGACGCAGACAAAGCCGTGCTTCTAGATGTCTTCGGTGAGGATGCTACATCCGCGATCATAAAACTGTATGCCTCGGTCGTTGCTTTCCCCGATCGCAAGCCTCGCGAACACGCCACAGTAAATTCTCCGCCCATCGAGGAGAAGTCCAAGCGTACCGAAGCTCACTTGTGCGTACGTCGAATCTTTGATTCCAAACTCGAAACTATCACCGTGCAAGATCGCGACCACCAGTCGGGACCTGGTACCATCATTGCCATCAAAGCAGCACCGCCTAGATCGAACACAAATGGCAACGCTAAACGCGAGGGCGAAACGCAGCGCGGAAAACAGAACTGGGCAGAGCTTGGCGGTGAGTATCTTCACTTTTCTCTGTACAAGGAAAACAAGGACACCATGGAGGTGCTCTATTTCATCGCCTCCCAGCTCAAAGTGAACATGAAGCATTTCGGCTTCGCGGGCACAAAAGACCGCAGAGGAGTGACCGTGCAGCGCGTGTCAGTGCATCGTGTTCTCCGTGGCCGTTTGGAATCTGTGAATAAACAGGCCAAAGGATGGAGAGTTGGAGGCCCTTGGGAATACAAGAACGAAGGTTTGACTTTGGGCATGTCCAATGGCAATGAGTTCCTGCTCACCCTTCGTGATGCTCATGTCCAGGGCGAGAGCGAGAGTGATCAGGCAGCAACGAGACTTGAGAAGATCAGAGCATGCGCCGAGGCTGCTGCGAAAAGTCTTGGTGAAACTGGCTTCTTGAACTACTATGGCCTACAGAGATTCGGCACCCACAGCACCGGAACTCACGCCGTCGGCATGAAGATCTTACAAGGCGATCTGAAGGGTGCGGTAGACTCGATTCTGGCTTACGACGAAGCATTGTTACGCGAAAATCAGCAGCCTGCAAAGGGTGCCGAATCGGACGGCACCAACGGCCACGGTCAACAGCGCAAAGTACCACAGGACGATATCAATCGCGCGACCGCTATCCATGCTTTCCGTAAGAGTGGGAGCTCTTCTGAAGCACTGTCAATCCTTCAAGGAAATCGCTTCTCAGCCGAGAAGGGTATGATTACACACCTTGGAAAGAAGGATCGCAAAACGGGCAAGCGGCCCAACGAGAATGACTTCCAAGGAGCTCTGATGACCATTCAAAGAAACTTAAGGTTGATGTATGTCCATGCGTACCAGAGCTTCGTTTGGAATACTGTAGCGGGAAAGCGTTGGGAGCTATATGGATCGACCGTCGTCGAAGGCGATCTGGTTGTTATCGGCGAGAAAGATGCCGCCGAAGGACTCAACAATGGCGGAGCACCCGCGAAAGAGGAATTCGACGAGCACGGCGAACCCATCATTCACCCTTCCGCATCGGTCGACGCTGGCAACCCAGGTGCAACAGGCGAGCTCGATGACCCCTTTGTCCGCGCACGTCCTCTCAGCAAAGAAGAAGCAGAAAGCGGACGTTACAACATCTTCGACATCGTCTTACCTCTTCCCGGCTACGATGTCATCTACCCCAAGAACGAGCTCGGTCAAGTCTACGTGGATTTCATGGCGTCTGAAGAAGGCGGTAAACTGAACCCATACGACATGCGCCGCACCACAAAAGACTTCTCCCTATCTGGAGGCTATCGTAAAATGATGGCGCGGCCCCTCGGAGCTGGAGTGGAAGTCGATGTCAAAGTTTACAGCTCTCCCGAGGAGCAACTCGTCGAGACGGATCTGGATAAATTGAGAAAATCGGGCTCCGAGCACGATTCCGTAAACTCAAGCACGAAGCAAACTCCGGCAGAAACCAAGAAGGATAAGATTGCTGTGATTCTAAAGGTACAGCTCGGAAGTAGCCAGTATGCTACCATGGCACTGCGTGAACTTACGAAAGGCGCTGCGATGGGGTTCACGCCGAATTATTCTGTGGCCAATCGATGAGGGGAATTCCGTAGCAGATAGATAGTGTGCTGAATCGTGGTGCAAGAAACTCAGCCCTTGCACGTCCTACTTCGTCATTTGCATTCGCGAATTAGCTCATGCGTATGGTGAATCGCTTGAACAGAAAAAGCAGTCGACGTGGTGGGGCTATGGAGATGGATCATCTGCGTTGAGCATAACAAGCCGCGGTATGCAGACCCCAAGTTGAAAGAGTTGTGGTATGAGCGGGATTTCTTCTCTCCACATGTTACATATATCTGCCATGGTGATGGTCATGTCCAAGTCGACCGCGACGCATGGAGCCTGGGAACACTAAATATGAGTCCCGCGCACAGCGTCCACACACGCAAAACACGTCAAGCCATACATGGAGAACTCGGTCCTCACGGGAGCGCTGATTATGAAGGAACATGATGTACAGAGGTGTATTACTACGGAAAGGTGTCGAAAGGGGTATCAGAGTACATCAAAGCAGCTTTTTAAAAGCCACGCAGAAGCGCGCCGAAAGGGACAAAAGCTTGTGGACCTTTGCCGTGAAACAACTCTTGACTGGGGGTATCTTTTATGCAGCAAAACGCCAGTCTCTGAAAATGCCATCCCACCCATTTTCCATGCTTTCATCACTACTGGTCCTCCTGTATGTGCTGTGTGCGTCTGCTTTTGTTAGAGCAATAAAAACTCACCGTTGTGTTGCGGCACTCCGTTTCGTGCCGTAATATGACACTGTGCTGGAGAGTGGCGTGAAAGTGCTGTGGTTAGACTCTGGAAGTTAGTACACACAATGTGTCAATGTCACGGCCATGAACAGTGGATTCTGGCCTGCAAGTTGTATCCTCTTGACCAAGGGTGTTGCAAGGAGACAAGGAGTTCTCAGTCCGCGCGAGCCTTCTTCTGCTCTGGTTCGTCGAAGTCAATATGATCCTCGTCGGCCGACTCTTCGAGTGATCGCTTGCCCTGGCGTGGGGTCAACGAAGTGGGAGTAGCAGGTGCGTCCTCATCGTCATCGAGATCGAATCCAATGTCGTCCTCGTCGTTGTGTTCGAGGCCCTGATCCTGAGGCGCGACTTCTGCTTCCTCCTCATCGTGATCGAATGGCTCGTTGCCATCATCATCCAGAAGGTCAAAAGCAGCGTCGAAATGTTGGCCATCTTCGGCGGTGGACAATTCGGCGTTGGCATTAGAAGTCACTCCTTCCGCCTCGCTGGGCCCGCCATCGGGGCCTGATGCAGCCACATCGGCAGTGCCTGTATCTTCTTGACCATCTTGCTCATCGGGATCATATTGGGCATAGGGATCACCTTCGTCGTACTGGTCATCGCCGTCCTGCAAGAAGTTCTCGTTCTCAAATTCCAGAGGGTACAGCTCAGAGTCAACGGCGCCTTGATCCTCAGTTTCCTCGGGAACGCCATCGACATCGGCGGCTTCCTCTGCTATCTCTGTCGAATTCTGGTTCAATAGAGGTGAAGTGTCATCGTCGGCGCCATACTCATCCAGCTCTGAGAAATAGATTGTCAGATCGTCGTCGTCGAAGTCGATTCCATTCTCGAAATACTCACCGGTCGTGTCGTGCGCAACGGCGGCACTAACAGCGGCCGAGCTTGCATGAAGTTCCGGGCCGACAGTACCTTCATCGTCTGTCGCTCGCAGATCTGACTCAACAGCGTCCTCGGCAGCCGCTTCATCTGCCTCAGGATGTGGTGCGTTGTGCTCTAGTTGGTACGGCTCGTCGGTCTCATCTGCTTCCGGTTCGTGGGACTCGAGAAATTCGGGCAATTCAGGATCGTCCTCGTCGTTGGCCGGCTCATCTTCTTGGTAGTCGTATTCCTGGTTGTACTCGCTCTCACCAGCCTGATCCTCTGGTATTGGTTGTTCCTGCTGTTCCTCGAGATCATCGGCGGCATCGTCATGCGTACTCTCCTCTGGATGACCTTGGCGGGCATCTGTTTCTCCCTCCTCGGCTTCTTCGGCATACTCGTCCTCTTCGCGTGGGACTACAGGCAACCCGGCGCCGGTCGCTGCAAGCTGTTTAAGCATGGCGATGCTGTTGCTGAAGTTCAGTTGTGTTGTTAGTGTTATCAAAAGGGGTGGCGTGTCGTGCTCTGGAACGCCGACATTGTTGTGAAGCTTCAGATATACGCTGAGTACATCGTTGAGACTCGCAGCAGATGCATGTACAGAGGACTGTGTCACCGTCAGTGAACAAGCACTAACCCCGACTGACGGATCACGTACCTCGGCGACCATCAAGCCGAACACCTCAAAGTTAAGGACCAGTTCTCGAGATTCCGTAATTGTGTCGTTTTCGTCAAGTTTCATTGCCAGGCGGCCTCTTAGTTCATGTATGAGGTCAGACAAGCTCACGTTGAGTAGATTGTCGTCCTTGAGCAAACCATCAGGCTGTGAACGCGATTTGAAAAGCGGCCACATGTTATCACGATACTGTACTGACATGGCGTGCAAAGTCCGGTCAGTGGGAGTTGGAGGGCCGTCAGGAATGTACGCATTCGAAACATCAATTGCTGCCGGATGGAGAGGTGCAGGCTTGGTTTCACGATCGTCAGCCTCATGCTTCTGGCCGCCATGTTCCGCGGAGCCATTAATCTCCTGCTGAGATAGAGCTGGGTCTTCGCCAGTCTCTGTCGTCTCGAGCTCAGATACTGCACCGTAATTGACGTCTGCTCCTGAAAAGTCTTGGCCCGAGCTGTCTGCTTGCTGCACAAGCTCGTTTTCGTCGCGAACTACTTCAGCGTGCGAGGCACTGCTGTCGTCCGTGAAGGCAGCGATAGCCTCGGTGTGCTCGACCTGCGGCTCGGGCGCAGTCTCTGCTGCTGCTACGAATTCGGGCGCCTCC
>ANSM01005679.1:0-29780 GCA_000347735.1 Cercospora canescens BHU | reverse complement strand
CACAGCGTCGCATCTGCCAACGTCGTGATGCCGCCGCTGACCTGGATATCCTCTGTTCACCGTCAGCTGATGCGAAGCTCCGCCCGCCACGTCCCCCGCCTGCTGCAGTCCGGCTTCGTCAGCACATCAGCTCATGTGTACTGTATGCAAGGCCCGACCTGGACGGGGGTTGCTCCGCCGACTTGTCGCTCCGGCCTTCACGACCGCCGTCTGTGATGAGACACGGTCTGTGTTGCTACACCGATCCGGCACCACTTCGCATATCACATTTTTGCATGCGTCTGTGCTGCATCGATCGCCTTCTGCTGCTGTACAGTATGTACTATGCGCTTCCTCCGCACCCGAGACATTGACGCCCTAGATCATTTGTGTTTTCCACGCCTCGATTGGAATATTTCAAGTGGAACGACTCGAATCGTAACAATAGGTTATATGATGCCTTAGCACCCCGCCACAACTTCATCATTCATCAACGTCTTCCTCGCTGAGAGCGAGTCTGACAGGCTCCTCCCCTTCTCCTTCCTCACAAACATGCATCGGCTCAGTCCCAATCAACTTCTCAAGAATCCTGTCTCTCTCATCTTCCCCCACCCCACCTTTCTCCCGCTCTTTCCCCTTCCCTCCATGCCCCCTCAACCTCCTCTGAATCTCCTCCGCCACATAGTCCTTCACCTCGCCAGGACCCTGCTGCCAACCTGTCTCGTCACCCAACTGCGCCACCCGCTCATCAAACCTCTGATCAACCTGCTCCCGCAACACTTTCAGAATCGGCGAGGTAACCGCAAACCCGTCATTCATCTCCTCCCACCGGTCATTGAACCTGTCGTCCACGATGCTGGTGATGACCTGCAAAACACCCCATCAGCTCTCACCTACCCCACACAACAGAGACAAAAGACCTCTTCCCGAGATTGCATCCAACTCACCTTGCGATCAACCGCTCGTCGCTCAGAATCTTGCTTCGCCAGTGCCGCGGCGAACCTGTGCTGCTCCCCTCTCCGGTGCTCCTCGTATTTCTTCTCAATCAGCCGGCCATGCCGTCCGCGCTCGTCGAACGTCGCCGTCCGCACACTCGTCTGCACCATCTGTCTGAGCGCTGCCGCGATCCGTTCTTCCGGTGGTGCTTCTTGCACAGCGGGGGAACTTGGTGAAAATGGTGAGTACCCGCCGCTGCTGATCCGAGGACTCTGCGACTTCCCTCCTCCTGAATTCTGGAAACCTTTTCGCGGCGTCACGGGTGACGAGAAGGTGAATTCTGTCGAGGGACGCTTCTTTTTGTGTTTGGTGCGATCGGAGCTGGGACTCGGTCGTTTTGTTGTCCGGACTGATGGGCTTCCTGCTCTTTCGGGCGCTTGGCGGGGTTGTGGAGATTTTCGTTGTCGTTGACGTTCTGCGGAGAGCTTCTCCGGATTGTGAATGTGTGCCGGGTGGTTCGTCGCCCAGTCTGAGTCGTCGGTTTTCCCGTCTGGATTCGAATCTGTGATGTCTTCCGTTTCGCTTTCCTCTTCTTCTTCTCCTTGTCCTTCGTTCGTGTTGCCGCGTCCGGCTGGAGAGTCTGATGGTGCTTCGAAACCTCGCACGCGGTCTCTGCGACGTGGTGGGTTGTCGGAGGTGCGGGGACTGGGCTCTGGCTCTTTTTCTGTGCGGTTTGCCAGTTTGGATGAGGGTTGGGGGGTTGGGGGCGAGGTGGGTTTGGCGGTGCAGATGTGTGTTCGGAGATCTTCCATTGTCATGAAGCAGCAGCTGCATAGATCGCAGGAGATGAGCTTGTTGAGGATCATCGGGAAAGGCGTTTCGTTGATGGTGCTGGGGGCCATGGTTGGCTGGTTGACGGGTTTGGGGTTGGGCTGGTGTTTGCTGGCGGTGGTAGTAATGGGATTATCTGAGGATGTGCTGGTTGGTGAGAGATTCGATGCGTTTTTCACTCGGAATTGCTGGAAGGGTGCGAAGAGGCGGCGCCGGGTTACTGATGTGCGAAGAGTGGTGGAAGTAGCGGGAGAATAGCGTTTCAACAACTCACGAGATATGTTCTGTCAAAACTTTTGTGCTGAAAGCTGTCATTCGACTCGTGTGGTGTATTGGATGCTGGCTGACAGCAACAATTGTCGCGTGCGCAGCAGCAGCGAGGTATGTGTCCCTCCCAAGTCGCTTTCATCACCACACACAGTCGCTCCTCCCACATCTCTGAAGCACTGCAACCGCAACCCACCCTCCTCTGGTCATCAATCCATCACAACAGACAATTGCACTAAAACAAGCTTCGCGACTGCGCTGCAATTTCCTTCTCCCATTTCTGCTTCTCGCCCTGGAGTCGAAGCTGTACCTGCTGCTCTACGAGAGCTTCTCGCCGCGCCCTCTCGGCAGACATCTCAGCTTCCAATTTTTCCTTGACGGTCGACTTGAGCTTCTGCTTCGCCTCGGCAGTTTTCGCTTCGACAATTGCGTGTAATCTGTCCCGCTCGGCCTGGACTTGTTTCGTCAAACGCTCGTTGAATTCTGCTTCCATTTGGGCTTCGCGCTGGGTCAGCTGCTCGGCGATGAACTGCTGGATCGTGTCTACAATGTTCTCGGCGTTTCCCTTGTGAGTTTGACCGGTGGGCGGAATGTTCTTGGGGGAAAGGATTCTGGTTTGTGACTGATGTCCGATCGTTCACTTCTTTCCGAAAGGAGCTCGTCTGCAGTAGGCTGTTGCTGTCGGTGCGCAATGGGAGACCAGCAGCCGCGTTTCGTCGTTGTGTGGGTTTCCCCGACATCTTGGGAGCAAACCAACGTCGGCAATGTTTCTGCCTCGATCCTCTCCTGCATTCTTCTCCTGACCGTCGGTCGCGTCGAGGTCGACGAGTTGAGATGCGTATTTCCGTTTCTTCGGGGCCGACTCTCCCTGTGCACTGCTGGATACCGTGCTTTGCATCGCCCTATGTGGCGCAGCGCTCGTATTGACGTCCGGTGCGGGCTGCTCCTTGAGTTTGAAGTAGTTCCTCTTTTTGAGCAACGAAGCTTTGACCCTGGGGAGGTACTGTAGCCATACCGATCTGCTCCACTGCTTCTGCCGCTCACCGTTGAGCAATTCCGCAAATAGCGGATCGGCTTTCTTCACTTCAGCCCAGAGACGCTCGCGGTGAGTGCCGGAAGGATCGAAGTCCAGGAGAATCTCGCGGAGCATCGGTTTGCCATTGAATATTGGTTTCGCACAGATGAGCGCCATAGCATGCCTGAGCCGGTCCAGTTCTTCTTCGGTGCAGGCCAAATGTTGCCGGCAAACTTCCATCCCCAGGTAGCGCAGGGTATGGGGATCCCAATTTGGGAGCGGTGTCGCGCCGACGCCTGTGACGCCGTTGGATGAGGAGGACATGGCGAGCAGGGTGTTGCAGTGACGGTTGTTGAGCAGAGAGTGGACGCGTAGTTCTTAGCCTCGAAGCGCACGCATGCAGCTTCTTAGCGCGCCAACAGCAAACGCGATTCTTTGATGTTCCACAATGTCTCTCTTGTCGCAAACAACGCGTTCCACACGATTCGCTTACCAGGCGGCCAGCTGCGCAGCAAGTGGCTACTTCGAAAATACTGGTGTTCGTGGGATGAGCCTTGTCGTCGCAGCCATCTTTTGCACCAAAATACGATGCACCCTGATCTCCCAAACTCAGACGTTGACTTTACTTGGTTGATGTTGACTTACTTCACCTTGCACCCGGAACCTGATCGACCCTCAGCAAGGCCGGTCCATCCCGCTATCATCGTGTCTTCAAATCACGAACCATTGATCCACATCCCTCAGCTCACTTCCACCAACCTCAGCGCCTTGTCAACAGCGCTTGCGGCACGGCCTACTTCGCCTCCTTCTCTCTTAGCCTCCTGCACACCAAATTGGAAGGCTCCGTGCAAGTTCAGCTCCAGAAAAACATTCATCCTCTCTTCCGGGTCATCATACACCTCACTTTCCACGTCTCGCGGTGCGCCAAAGAGATTAAGATAACCGAACGGATTGCTCTTCTTCGACAGTAGATGCGCATCCGACTGGCACAGTGGGAAGAGTGCCGCCGCTCTTCGGGCTTCTGCTTTCAGATCTGGCGGAGGCCGCACGAGTCCGGCGTTGATGAAGTGCGCGAGCGTCGATAGTTGGTGTACTAGGAGTTTGTTGCTGCCCAGATTCGATTTTGTTTTTGTTGCCGACCAGTTTCCATTCTGGATTGTTCCATTGCTACTCGTGCCTTGCCAAGTGAGCAAATTTTGGAAAGTCTGCAGCGTTTTCACCCATCCTCCTGCCTGGCTCACGACTGCTTCTCCGTTGGTCTCTAGAAGCCAGTCCAGTACGTCCAGTGCCGTCAAGCGGATACCGTTGGAAAGATGTGATAATCCTGCCCGTGTGTAGAGAACTGTCTGCTCTAGATTTCCTAATTGTCCAGCTGGCAAGAGTTTTAGCAGTTTCAGCACTTGGTTTCGCACCGCTGAGTTGCCATCGAGGATCAGTGGACTTATTTTGATCAGTACGTCTGACGCTGGCTTTGGCAAATCCCCGCTCGGTGCAGCCGCTACCGCTGTGATCAGATACACGAGCGCATCTCTCCTTTGGGTCTCGTTCCGACTGCTCAGCAGGGAGAGATTGTGATGGAAGAGTGTTGCAGCATCTCGAGTACCGTCACTCAATGACTGCTGTTTGAGTACGATGGATTTGGCTGAAAAGCTGGTGTCCGTGGCATTTGTGTTCTTCGGTCGTGCTTTGCCGACTTTGAGCTTGGGTTTGGCAAAGTCGGCTTTTTTCTCTTTTTTCTTTTTGGCTGAGGAGCCCATCCTCTATCACCTCGTGCTTCTATTCCAAGCCAGTATTGTCTGGCAAGGTCGCTCGAGCGGTCTTCACAATGAGTATGCGCTGGCTTGAAGTGAAGTGAAGAATACATTTCGAGATGCAAATATCGCAAGAGGTTAGATGGAGCGGGAGCGGCCGCGCGATCTTCCCGAGCCGAAACTCGCTCGCTCACCAGACGACCCAGGCACCTTGTTTGCATTTCACAACAACAAGCACCACGAATATGCTGCTGCTGCTGGACTGAACCATGGCATCGCAGCAGCCATCTCCTTCCGCCGAGACGGAAGCTCTCCTGTCGCGACTGTCACAGCGTGCTGGAGTCCAAGGAACGCTGATCCTCGCGCGCGACACTGGAGCTATCGTCCGCTCTTCAGGACTCGTCACGGACGCCGACAACGCCGACGAGGAAGCCCGCCCGCCGACTGCCAATGGCGCTGACTCTGAAGCGAAGAAGAGAGGGACAAGGAAAGCTGAAGATGTGGCGCGGCTGGTGTATAAGTTTGTGCAGGGCGCGGGAGAAATGATTGAGGATTTGAACGGGGAGCACGATGAGGCGAAGCTGTTGCGTGTGCGGACGAAGAAAAATGAGGTAGTTATCGTGCCAGGTATGCAAAGATAGATGGCAGGTGCAGGCTCGAAGCTACAAGGGCTGACCAGATCGTAGATGCGAAATTCCTCCTTGTGGTTATCCATGACACTCCGCCCGCACCTTGAAGGAGCCTTGTCGGCGGCATAATACAACATGTGGGCTACATCGCCCCTCGGAGACGTCGGACACATCATCAGTCCGGCCTCATCGACCTCAATCTGTCACGAGAACGGGGCTCCACCCGACTGTGCTTGCTGCAGGTAAGCTATGCGGGCATGCGAAAGGACACCTAGTATCGACCGTTCGGCGAGCTGCTCAAAACTTTGGCGAGCGCATTTTGGTATACTGGGCCTGGAAAGTCATCCAACGGTGACGAAGCAGTGACGAATCAAGATTAATGAGAGTCAGCACAGTGCTGCTGATATTGAGGGCAGAATTACTCCGTCTACCCATGCTCTTCCACATCAAGATCCGTCGTCAACACAAACTACCTTCACAACCCTCTCAAGTACCTCTGCTTCTCCACAGTCTCGACATATTTGTTGGCTACCTCTAATTCTGCACGGCACTTACTCAATACCTTAAGCGAGCCAAGACTTATTTCAGTGCCTCTATTTGAAAACGGTGGCTGTGCGAAGGGAGGCATGCAGGTCGCACGACATGTGTAGAGTCACGTTCTCTTGTCAGCTTCATCGACGCTGAGCCCTTCGGCCACCTACATTGAACTTTCCGTCCACCCTAGCTGCTGCTTAACGACAGCACGGCACAGACAAGAACCTTTGAGTAGGTCGATCCTGTCACCGCCACACGCATGAAGGATGAGGCTCCTGCGAGCCGAGGGCGAAAATCCTGTCCTGGAGACGGTGCATGGAGAGAGAAGAGGATACGCCATACTGTCCCACAGATGGCTGCCAGAAGACGAACAAGAAGTTGGATACGCTGACATTGCGAACCGAAAGGGCAGTCTAGCGCTCAAGCCGGGCTGGAAAAAGCTACAATGGTGTCGCCAGCAGGCCCTCGCTGATGGATTATCACATGTCTGGGCAGACACCGCGTGCATTGACAAGAGCAGCAGTCAAGAATTGACAGAATCAATCAATTCAATGTACCAGTGGTACAAAGATGCGGAGGTGTGCTATGTTTACCTCCAAGACATGCCGGACGCAAACATGACTCCTACGAACTCTGGTCCCGTCGCAGCTCACGGCGATATCGCCGATGCATTTCGAACTCACGAGTCTCATCCCGTGAGCTGTGCAGATCAGAGGGACTGCATCTCTTCATCTGTATGGGATACCTGGGATCGTGACGCTTTCGGTAAAAGCACCTGGTTCATGCGAGCGTGGACCCTGCAAGAGATGATTGCTCCCCGTCGGACCAAATTCTACAGCCAGTCGTGGCACTTCATTTGCACTCTTGTGGACATCGTTCACGATATCGCAAGGCTGACTGGGGTGCATGAATCCATCTGGACGGAGCGACGACCTTTGAGTACCTTCAGCGTGGCCCAAAAAATGTCGTGGGCATCAACACGTACAAGTGAGCAAGAGCTGCCAGATTTGAGAGAATACCGCTGATTGCTTGTAGGTACCAAGCTGGAAGACCGCGCGGTATGTGCCACGCTTAGGATCGCCGAAACATAGATCGCCTGTGTAATACTCTTCACTCACCTTCATAACTCCATGATGACTACGCATAAGTATTTGTTCGCCGCTAATCGTGTTGTAGTACTCGCTACTCGGCCTGCTGACTATCAGCATGCCCGTTGTGTACGGTGAGGGCGCAAAAGCATTCCAAAGGCTTCAGGAGGAGATTCTTCGTACGGGCTCGGATGATTCGATTTTCGCATTCAAGGTCGTCGGAGAAACCTACAAGACTGGTGAATTCATAAGGACGCCATTGTTGGCCGGATCGCCCGACGATTTCCAAGGCTGTGGCAACGTCATAAAGTATAGCGAACAGTCTTCGACTGGGTATCAGGCTGCCACGAATGAGGTTCAATTCCGTCAAAAAGTTGTTGGCAAGCCCTATGAAACGATGAGCAGCAGCAGCTTCCCTTCCTCGCTATTACGAGCCAGCTGGCCGGACCTTCTCTACGCTATTTACCCCAGGTCGAGATCCTCGTTGGAAGAATCCCTTGATTTTGGACTGGAGTTAAACCCCCGTCACAAACACATGATAGTACGACTACTGATCTTGGATTGCGGCCTGGATAATGAGCCTAAGAAGATACCAGCCCTCCGACTCCGATCAGTAGGACTTAATCGGTTCGACCTCTACGCAGTCGATGTCGACGATCAAGGCGCACGATGTGAAACTCTGCTTCTAGATCCTCACGGATACGACTTTTGCCCCTTCAAAACATTCAGCATCCTTCGCGACCCGGTTCGTATTGGTTCCCGAAACAGGCATGAGGAAAACAAAAGTGTCAATATCTTCTGTATTTCCCAGTGCGGGCTCGACATCAAGCTGACGAGGACATCCGCCCCTGACACTTGGAATCAGGAACGCCTGTGCTGCGCAATGCCTATAGGAGAGGACGCAGAGTTTCCAAATCTTGACGCAGACTTGGAGCTCAGCATGCCAGCATCTGAATCTATGGTTCGAGCAAATGTTGACTTATGGTCAGCTCATTCCGGCCCGTTCCTTCGCTTGCGGTTCTACGGAGGGATGTCTTTGCCATTTTGGACCGGCCCGGCATACCGTGTGAGCGACATGTACTATTGTACGTTCATACGTTACAACGGCCGTCTTCTCGTTGGCAGATCCTTCCCTAGAAAAAAGCTAGCTGGAAAGAGCGACTTGATGTTCTTGGAGTTTGAATATATGCCAGTGCTTGTTGTGGTACTGCACGCTTGCCGCAGAGTTTGGTGGTCATTCAACTATGTATCTTTCGGTGCTTACGCGCTAATCTTAACAGTATTGTCTGCACTTCTCGCCTTCATTCCGCTCGTACTCCTCTTGTTTCTACTCGGGGGCATTGTGTACCATTTTGACATGGTTTCTCTGAAGCTTATGCTTGCAATGCCTTTCGGCACAGTGGGGGGAATCGGCGTGGTTGATTGGCTTCTTCGTGTGTTCGCGTGGATTGACAGCTTTATGCCTCGTGAAGGACCGGATGAAGCGATGAGAGAATGGGGGCGCTTCTGTGATCTTCGGCAACATACCGACTGGGAACAACAAAATTGGACTCAGAGGAAAATTGAGGCTGTTAAGGCTGGCGTCAGAGTGTCGTGGCTGGCGACCAAATGGTTCATATCACATCTTTTCTAATGGATAACGAACACCTAGCACACCACTGTTGACACCTGCCAAAATCATCACTCTTACCAATGCTCCTCTCCAATCTCCACCCTATCCACATCCACCCCCTCCTTGAACCACCTCCCTTCCTCCCCAATCTCGACATCATTCCCACTCATTTGCCGCTTCCGCATCTTCCCCTTGGCATCATAAGTCCAGTCCTCCAGTCCGTAACACCGCTTCCATTTCACTCCGTCATGCGCATCTTGATACTCGTACCAGAATTGCACGGCGATGCGATTTTCCGTGAAAGCGAACAACTCTTTCCGGAGCGTATAATTCTGTTCTTTTTGCCATTTAGCAGTGAGGAAGGCAATGATTTCTTCTGTGCCGCGGAGGAACTTGTCCCGATTGCGCCAGATGGAATCGGGAGTGTAGGCTTGTGCTATTTTGGAGGGATCTTGTGTGTTCCAGAGTGCTTGAGCCGTCTTGACTTTTTGGTGAGCAGTGGAAGACGTAAAGGGGGGTGTGAGAGACATCTTGGGTGAGATTTGATGGGGAGATGATGTTGAAAGAATTGTTACTCTGTGTGTCATCATTCTACCTTGTATTCATATTGGTCTTATACTGCTCGCAATGATGGCAGAGTGAAGTCTGTCCCGGGACTTCTGCGATTGGGCCCTGCAGGCATCCTGATCCTTGGCAACTTTCGTCCACTGCGAGAAGAATGGTCGTGTGCTGCTGTCGGCTCTAGAGCAGTAAAAACATGGTACGTGACTTGTCGTACCTTTCGTACACTCTAGAGCGATAACCTTGAGGCGTAGATTAGTCAATAGCTAAGGATGGTGCTGCAGCAATTGATACTCTTGGGAGACAATGACATTCCAATCAGAGGTGACCTGGGGTCGGTCGCGCAAAGCGCACTATCGGCCGGGTGAAGTGGTACACCAATGATATGGCTCGTGGCACCACCTCGGCGTCAATGCATGTGTTAACCCTGGTCGCTGACAAAGAAAGGCGCAAGGCAGCATCTCGACCAACTTAGTTTGCGACAGCGAAAGCCCGACTGTGCGAAGCGATTGTCACACGTACAGTAGGCTGGTCGGATCTATTTACGAGGACCTGAGAAGCGGTTTATCCGCCTTTTGGGACACGGTAAGACGACTTCTTCACTCGGCCTCACTGTGCGAGGGGCGCGAGTGGAAGAAATAGCAGCACCACGTCCACCGCGCCAGGGGATACGCAGCGTACGTACGACAGCAGTTAGCCCCTGGGACGTCGCACAAGCACTGCGCGCGCCAGCTCGTGGGCATTCCTGCAGGATCATTTGGCTCCGTCGAGGCCTCATCATCTTCGCCGTGATCTGATTACTTCTGCCACATCATCCGATCTTCCACTCCGCCCGCCATACTCTCTCTTCTAATCATGTCGCAAGGCCCCACTGACGCCAGCGAGGGCGCATCACCTACTTCCCATCAAGCGCTGAATAAGCTCGCCAATGGAGAACATCTCAAGCAGAAGCGCGCGCGATCGCAACTGTCTTGTATTCCTTGTCGACAAGGAAAGCTGAAATGTAACCGATCTCACGATCCCGCCTGCGACCAATGTATCAAGAGAAGTCGCGAAGGCCAATGCCACTATGTCCCACCGCCAAAGAAGCAGAAGGCCAATCAGAATGTCAAAGGGCGCATACGACAGTTGGAGACACTCGTGGTGGACTTGATGAACCAGCAGAGTCAGAAGGAGTCGAGGACACAGCAGGCGAAGCGCACAGCAACGACGCAGCCAGCGGATACGCGGACATCGTCCATAGGGAGCAAGAGTGGTTTCACCGATCAGCTCACCCCGCCCAGCGACAATGATCACTCCCCTCCCCAGGACGGAGTGAACCGCGACGGCGAGGCGCAGGACGATGTAGACAGCACGATGAAACCATTTGGCAGGCTGCGCATCAGCAAGGGAGAAGTCAGCTATGTCGGGGAAACTCATTGGCAGGCCATATTGAACGGCATATCAGAACTCAAGCGCGAGCTCGGGGATGAGCAGGACGAGGAGCAGGCGGAAGTAGAGTCACCAGAGAAGACGGTCGTGGACGTGTACGGCACCACTCCGATGAGCCAGGCAACTTCTCAGGATATGGCATCCGAGCAGGGCTCGTCCGGTTTGGCCTTGATGCTCGGAGGGGTTGGCGGCGCAATGACAAGAGAGCAACTCATCAAAGCTGTGCCGGAGAAGAGAGTCGCAGACCGCTTATGCGCGCTGTGGTTCAATTCGCCAGATCCTTTCAAACCTATCATTCACGCGCCAACGTTTCAAGACCAATATCGGTATGTGTGTGTTAGCGTGTGTGTATCTGCCTTTTACTGAGCAGGCTGCAGGAACTTTTGGCGTGACCCCCGAGATACTCCCACCATGTGGCTCGGCCTGCTTTTTGCCATTCTCTCGCTCGCGGTATGCCATGGTGTGTGTTGCTTTTGTTGTCATATCTGCTGACTCCAGGAAAGGCCTCGTTTGGTCTCCGTGACGCAGACCCACATTCCGACACGGCGAAGCGAATACTCACAGAAGTGACGAGATATCATTCGTTGGCGGGATCCGCTGCTGGTAAGTCAATCCTTTCAGACTTGACACAGACGAACAAGGCGCTGACGGTGCCTCTCTCGTAGTGCTGGCGGACTACACCAAAGGCCAGGCGCATACCTTGGAATGTCTGATGCTGTTCGGAGCAGGCATGAGGAGTAATGAAGCTTCTGTCCGCGCGTGGTTGATCATTGGTCTCGTGGTGAGACTGGGCCTGCGCATGGGATATCATCGAGATTCCGACAACCATCCTGGCATAAGCGTGTTCGACGGCGAGATGAGGCGTAGAGTGTGGGCCGTCATCAGCATGATCGACGTGTTGTTCTCATTCCAGCTCGGCATGCCAGGCATGGTGCGTACGACCGACTCTGCGCTACGATGCATCAGCTGACACCGTTGGTTGCAGGTCAAGAGAATTCAGTCCGACACGCAGCCGCCGAGAAATTTACTGGACAGAGACTTCAACGTGCACACGACCGTGCTGCCACCTAGCCGAAGTGTTGAAGAAATCACCCCTTCGTCCTACATGCGCGCCAAGCTGCATCTGGTCAACGTGTTTGCGGATGTGAACGAGCTCATCCACGCCACTGTGCCGCCATGTCATGGACAGATGATGGAGCTCGACAGGAAACTGGACGAGGCAAGGGCATCATTGCCTCCTCCTCTGCAGATGCCGGACATGAGTGAGCTTGTTACAGATCCTGCGGAGCAACTCATGTGCCGCGTGAACTTAGACCTCATATATCTCAAGACGAAGATGGTATTGCATCGCCGGTACATGGAACAGCCGTTCGCTCAGCTCTCTGTGGAAGAGCAACAGTTTGGGGTCGGCTTCAGCCGCAGGTCTTGCGTGGATGCTGCATTGAAGGTCTTGCGGCACCAGCACGCCATCTACTCTGCCTCTCAACCCGGTGGCCAACTGGAAAGCGTGAAGTGGTACATGGGATCGATCTCAACGCACGACTTTTTGCTTGCCGCCATGATTGTGTGCTTGGAGCTTTCTCAACAAATTGGTAACCAGGCACCTGTGCTGCATCCCAAGGCCATCTTATGTCCAGTTCGCGGTGTCATGATGGACACTTTGGAGAAGAGCCACAAAATTTGGTCTGCCACTGCTGCACAACGGAAATCCGAACGTAATACCTCGCAGCCAGTCGGGAGAGAGCACATGTTCGACGAGACAGAAAAGGCCTGCCGTGCCATGTCTGTCATGTTGGACAAAGTGCGAGCCAAATTTCCACAACAAGCTGACGCGATGCGAAGGACGAACTTGAATCTTGCTGCCACTGCCGTCGAGCGACCCGGAATGGGCGTTCTGAACGACGATCTCGGCATCGACTTTTCTCTCCCGCAGAAGGTCCCTGCCCAGGCTGCGGAAACGACCAGAACAGGTGGCGGGATGCCTTTCGGAGGCATCGTGTCTTACCACAACTGGAATGACACTCCTGACATGAGCGAAAGCTTACCATACAGCGCCGCCCCAAATCCCAATTCCCTGTCTCAAACTCCGGCTGTCTCTTTCTTCATGCCCGACCCTGCTCAGGCAAGAAGTCTCTCATCGAGCGAAGCCACCGGCCCAACGATCAGCAACCCATACACTTCTTCGGGACCTGCTTCGACTGAGCATTCTCCCAATTCCAGCTCACAAGATTATTCTTTCCTTCCGGACTTCAGCATGATTGGCGATATGCTCGACATGCCCAGCTCGATTGATTGGGACATGTTTGATGCCGGAGTGAACAAAAATGGGAATGAGAATTCTTTTGCGCAGGAGTCGTTGATCGAGAATGGTTTCCCGGGCGGTTCAATGAATGGTTCAGTTGGTTCGGGAGGAGGCTATGATGGCGGTGGTGGATTATATGGGTTCTCGACGATGACTGGGGTGGACAACGGGGGTATGGGAAGTAGTGAGGGCAGTTGGACGGGGTTCGCTTCAGAGAATATGAATTACGGCAATGAAGGGTTTGGGAGACAGGGAATGGGATGGGGATGAAATGAGGAGCTGGGAGGCGAAATTCGAGAGAAGAGTGATCTATGGTGGGGCATCGGATGACACGAACGGTGCACTTCGCGTCGCTTTGCCAACCGATCGCGGAACAGACGATCTGCTTGGTGCAGGGAGCACTACAGCTATCATCGCTCACTTTTTGGAAGAAACTGGAGCCCCGAAATAGCATACGATTGCGGCGTTGGGGGGCAAAAATGAGTGGGTGGCGATACAAAAGAGCAAGGAATGGACGAATATATACCAAACGCAACTCATGATCACTCCGTACGCGAACCCCGGTCAAGGAATCGTACCTGTTCACTCACACCGTATTCTCTGAAGGAGACAGCTCAAGCGTGATGCCGCAGCGTCCACAGTGGACTCCTCGACAAAGCGTCCTCGCTGCAGAAGCGACATACTGTGATGCGACTCCACTGTGCTGTGAAAAGGCAAAGCAAGTCTGTTGATCTCTGACGTCGATGACATTCGATTTGTTTCACCACCGCCAACACCGGCGCGACAACTGCCGTTTCACTTAGGAGAGATCGCGCAGTGCCTCTTGTACCTCCTCGTCTACCCACTTCATGTATGTGAAAGTTCACGACGCGGCGTGGCTTCAAATCGCAGATTCTGTGGGAGTCAAAGTCTGCTTTTCCATCTAGACTGGAGTATCCGCTATACACCTTATTGCTATGCTACAACAGATCTTCCCTCAAAGATGAACGAGCTGAAAGCGAGGGCCGTGGCGGCGCCCATGGAAATAAGAAGAGAGATCAAATCGGTGAGCATCTTTAGTCCAACAATCTTGAATCCGTGTTCGCATGCCTGTGGTTCTAACACCCATTTCCCTCCTACTCATCATCACCGATATCGTCTTCGGCATAGGCCCTTGCATACTGACGATATCGGCCGATCATCTGCCGCGGATCATGCATTTTCATCAACGCGAAGAGCACGAAGAAGATGGGACATGTGAAGAAGAGTCCTCGGATCTTTTCCCACACTCTCCCCTCTTCTGCGTTGGCGTCGGTTTCTTCGAATTCGGACTCTGAGTCCGAAGCACTCTGGAAGCCGCTTTCGAGGTCGGCGTCTTCGTCTGGTTGGCGGAGGTATAAGAGTTGTCGCGCTGGGTTGGACTTTCCAGGAGTGCGTCCAGAATCTTTCTGGTGCTGGGTGCTCTTGGGTGGCTTGAGCAGGTTGCGTTTTGGAGAATACATTGGTTGACCGGGTTGAGTGTAAATTGGAGTTCCGGCGTACATTGGTGTTGCAAAGGCGATTGGTGGCAGTGGGGTGATTGGTTCGTTGTTGGGTTCTGCCTGGTGATAGCGAGTCTCCGAGAGGATGCCGGTGAGCGCGGACTTAAGTCGGGAGACGGAGAACATCTTGGGTGAAGGCTCTGCACTGAGAAGGGAAGTGTGTTGGTGGGTTGAGATGGCTTTGGTAGAGGTTGTGAGTATTGTGGTAGATGAGCTAGAAAATGTCGAAATGGGGGCATAGAGGAGTATTTGTTATCTCGAAAGAGGTTGTTTTTGAGGACATATGTCAGATGCGCCTGGCCGCCTCACATAAGTTTGAGGACAGAAGCTCAATATTGAAATTTACCTTATCCATTAATAGATCGTGAGGACACCAGAATTCTTAACTTATCGAACGGAGAACATGAAGAAGTACATTTCGTTCACTGGCGCCCATGGACAGCTTTAATTGAACGTCGTAGTCTCTAGTAAGGAAGAATGCGACGCTATGATCCGCATGCCTACTGCGTCACGTTGGCCTTCTCAGAGTAGAAATTCACTGAATACTCACGTCTGCTCTTCTTAGAGAGCCCATCTAGAGATATTACGCTATAAGGTCAGGAACTATAACAAGGCTATGCAGTGAAAAGGGTGGCTTAAACTGCCTTAGTAATCAATGCTGGATGAGGCTTGATGCTCCAAAGCCTCATTTTCTTTGTCTATAGTATCTGTCTTGGCATGTAACGGACACAATGCATGCTCGTTGATCCGGAAACGGCAGATCAAAATTCTTAACAAAGACATAAATCGTTGATTGTCCACGAACCCTCCCAAGTCTTCTCGATCCACTCCCCCAAGATCATTCAATCATCGCAAAACAGGTAAAAATACATCGAGACGAGATGCCAGCTCGTAAGGGAGTGAGGTCCAAAGTGACGAAGAATGTGACTCCGTCACGACGGCAAAATCCATCTCAAGATCACCCGTCATCACAGAAACCGTTCACATCTGCTCGTGGCAATTCCGGCAGAGCTCGAGGCCGCGGGAACCGCAGGTCAGCACCAGTGCAAAATGTCGAAGCTATGGAGAACCAGATAATTGCCTCCGCCCATCCAGATCCGAAGGATGCTCCTGGAACTCCCAAGGTCACGCGCGTTTACACCGAATTGTTCGAGACAAAACCCACGTCGCTCAGCTTTGTGTCGCAAGAGAATCTACAGACTTCTCCAGATGTGGAGACCATGGCATTGAATTTGATGGATTTTTGTTTGCTGGAGCAGAATTGGAGCCCTGCGCTGAGCCACAACAAGCTCGCGGCAAGCTGTTTCTACTTTGCGTCCAAGATCGCCGAGTCTTCTGAAGGACACATGATTACAACTGAACACGTGTCCAAGGCGTTTGAGCATGAGGCGGAAGTAAGCGCAAGTGCATGGATGATGTGCATGGCGAGATCGGCAGATGGCACTGGCCATATTTATGGGACGCTCCAAAACGACGAGAATGAGCTGAAGGAGAAGGCGAGAGCGGCTTGTCAAGTATCAGCGGAAGACGTGGAGAAGGGGTTTGCGATTTTATGGGAGATGAGGGCAAGGCTTGGAGAAGCGGTTGGAAAGTATCAAGATGCTTTGATGAAGATGCCTGGTCCGGTGGGGGGAGACACGGAGGAAGTTCTCCACGTCGAGCTACTTACGCAAGACGAATTTGATGAGAATCGGCAAAATTCGCACGATGAATCTCTCTTCAAGGAAATCTCGTGGGAGAGCGAAGTGAAACAGCAGGCAGGCGAAGTGTCCTCATCAGAGACAAAACCGGCAGAACTGATCGAGCTGGATGATTTCGAAGCTTCTATAGAAGGTTTTGTGTCATAGTGCCTAAAACATTGTTGCTGTCCCTATAGCTCGCGAGATCAACACAGCTGCCGAGTGAACTCGCATTGCCAATAATGTTCAATCATTGCACGAATCTTGTCGGCTTAGAAAGTTGTAGCTGCGGCGTATCCTTCTACAACGTAATTGGAAACACTTGCTAGACTTTCACTACCCTATGATCCTGGACAAGAAATCTCGATGAAGTATCTGACAGCATAGACAGAGCGTGAGGCGGCCGCATGCGGCAGAATTGAGCGAATGTTACTGGATACTGGTACTACCTAGATGAAGACCAACATCTTGATCTCGATACTTTCTCGCGCAGGCCCGTCGGCATACTCTGGGTCCACAAAGGCGCTGTGGGCCACCGTCTGGCCTCCATTTTCCACAGCGTCACTATCGAATTGCTTGAATACCAGTGCCTCAGAGGGCTGCTGCTGATTGAGATAATACCACTTGTGTCTGTCGCTGTGTATGACAGCTCCGAGCTCGCCAGCCGGATGGGAGTACAAAGCGTTGTCTGATCCAATCTTCTTGCACATTGACTGACTGCCAATCGCAGACCGCAAGAGGGTCACGGGTGACCGTTTTCAAGGGCCGCCAGACGTTGATAACGCAGCATCGACCGTTCAAAAGCTTCTCACGCTCGTCTGCATCTGGAATTACATTCTCCAAGTGGCGGAGAGCTCCTGCACATGTGAAATCTGAATGTACGTTCAGTGCGGGCGCCTTATTCGCCGCTCTCTTGTTCGCGTCGGTCGCTTTGGAACGGATGCGATGGGTGAAGGTGATGACCTTGGTAGCACCCAGCCTGGAATCGTCGTTAATCAGTGCGGCAATGTGTTATGTTTGTCACTCACAAGTTCTTGACAAGACTCTCCGTAGCTGGAAGCAAGACATTCTCGATCTCTTCCTCTGAATTGCACTGTTGCAGCTCTGAAACTTCGTGCCGGACGTACTGGAAACCATTGGTGTCCAAGCTGAAATCTTCCTCTCGACCGCGAATGTCTTGGATGGTGGCAGGGATCTTGACAGAGGAGTTACGGGTTATGTCTTCGTATACTTTCTCTGCCCCAGGCTTGGTGAAATCGACTGTGACTGCATTGTCAGGCAGCCGGATCCAGTAATTTAATGTTGTAGAAACATCTCTTCCAAGAGTCGCTGCCGTCATGGTTGGGAATGTTGTACTAAGCAACGTTCCGTTCGCAATTCAGAGGGAAGTCTGAGTAGCTGGGAGAGCCGCTGCCGAAGACACTGCCTCTTATAAGGTGGAGGATCGAGACCTCAGATGTTCAAGCCAAGAGATTCATAACCGAATTGCTTTCCGAATGCACCGCCCTCGCAACTGACGCGTCACAGGGGCCAGGCGCCTAGCCAAGCAGGTTTCGCCAGTCCGCCCTCGCAAGACCATCTGAAATGCGATCCGAGCACTATAGACGGGTCGTTTTACGGTACTCGCAGATACAACCAAGAGCTATGCACTTGTAATACCAAGAGACCGAACTGAAGCACAAGCGCCTTAGCATAAAGGCATCTGGTAGGGGTGTGTAAAGCGGTTTGTGTGCATCAACGCGGCACATTGGTCTGCGCTAGCCTTCATCCCTTGCTGGCTCGGTCTGCATCAATCACTCGCGTTAAGACTTATTCCACATACCAGACCTCTATACGACCAATACGAGCATTCTTAAAGCTGTGGCGAAGACTCTCCCGAGAACATGCCAGCAGACCTGCTCTAGTTGATCACTGTGCATCGGAAAACTCGATCACCAATCATTCTGTGTGATTGCGGCATCGTCCAGGTAGCATAGAAGTAAGCGCTTTTCTTGTAACGGGTAGATGAAGTTCCTCGCTTCTTGTGCGAAGCTACAGTACAGATCAAGGCGTCTGAAAGATTGAAGCCCCTGGCTGACAAAAATGCCAAGATGGGTAACGTGTGCCTCCGGCGTGACGTGCCACAGTCCTGATGGAGACCTCGGATTCGATGCGAGGTAGGCCACATGCGGCGAATTCGGGCGAATCTCAGCGACCAGATGCCTGTTTCCTCATGAATGCTTTGTTTTGCGCTAGAGAAAAGTATAGTGATATTGCATCGTCAAATTTGGATGTCACTTCGTAAATATTCTCGACTCCTGACGGACGAACAAGCTATACGAGCGAAACGATGGGGACGGAGAAATTGGTACAGACGTTTGAATTGCATGTTGCCGTAAGTAACAATGCAAGCTGTCTCTAGGGATATCAAAATATCCCAGATTGCGACCCATTCATAGTGAAGTGTGCGCAGCGTGATTCCAGTCTCAAGTGTCATGCATCTCCATCGCGAGAAAATTGTAACGTCCTTGTGTCCCGAGTACCTGCGCACACTTGCCTGGCAGATAGAAGACGGCCCATGATCTTATCACGACGACCATCTGGTAGCCATCGAAAGCATAGCAAGGCCACTCATTCTTCTGCATAAGTCGGCTTTTAGCTCCCCCAGACGCATCATACTGCGACCCATTCCAGCGATACCAATTCCCAACGTGATGAGTTGGCTCCATCGCGTCCAGTTGAAGAAAGGATCTTTGTCTGACGCAAAGCTCGATTCCAATGCCAGCGCGGTCAATTCATCGTTGCGGTTTGACTTGATTGACTTCTTCTTGCGGAATACCACGGTGGTGTTTTCTGCCAGTAAATAGATGGCAAACACCACCTGAACCACGTACCCGGCTATGGCGACTTTGCTGGCAACCTCTGCTTCTCTCCTCGACAAAGAAGTGGGTATCAGTATTCCTCCAACAGCTTGCAAGAAAAAGATGACCGTGTTGCAGAATAGGTAGGCTGGGCGCTGCCATCGGTCGACCGGCAGCCAGCAGAAAGCCTCGGCGTGGATTGCCTTGATGTATTGCGAATGCGTCCAGGGGATGGTGAACATGAGCAGGGAGGGTCCGAAAAGCAGCAAGATTCTCTGCGTATCGTACAAAGGTTTACTACAAGCGTCCCATGCAGTCGAAAGTCGGACACTGTATCCGATCGTTTGGCCTAGGGAAGGCGTTAGCTTGATTCGGTTTTGTCAACTTCAAGGGCACTGACAAAGGCCGCCCAAGACCATGAAACAATTGTCCCATGTTTTGGTCAACACCATCCGCGCTGTGTGCACGCATACTGCGATCGCGAACAAGACGACGGCAACGGAAGCCAGTGGAGTGCTTGGGCTGTAGTATCGGTACGTAGACTCGCAATGCAATGCTAGTGGAGAGGCCATGTCGTACGACAGACGGGTTTAGAAAACGGTCTTTTCTGGAAACAGAGTGGGAATGCTGGCGGAGAATGTTGCTTCAGGTCTGACTTCTCAGGACTGCAGGCAAAACTTATGTCTATGAGATGTACGAATCTACAATCACAACAAATACCGAACCGGAGTCCAAGTAAGCGCGTCAAAGTTACAGGATCTGTAGGACTCAACTGAAACGCCGTGCATGTACCGGGTGTCCTTGTCTGTCATGCTTTGCTAGCAGGCTATGCCAGGCAGCCTCATTTATCAACCAATCCACCGAAATCGACTCGTACTGAACTTTGTGGATCATAAGCGCCTTGTCGAGTTCTTGGATACGCCATTGAAACACCGCCACTGTACATGCGGCCTATGCTTAATAAGAGGGTCTAAGCCTCATCGTGTTGGACGTATTCAGCAAACTCGGCTCAGGAGATAGGACTCATCGTAAGCAAGCGTCTCGACTCGGGAACGTCATCCTTGCATCCAATCACCTTATGATTGTTGTACGGAGCGTGACGCCGTCCAGCGATGATACCTCACAGACTGTACACGTCTCCACTGGCCGCGAGGTCTATTGATTCGTTGGTCGGGATGGCGGAGAGACAGGGTGATTGAGTTCCAAGTACGATGCAAGACTTATCATCCACTCTCTTAGTCCTATGTCACCAATACGAAGCTTAGCTATGAGCGTGCGCTGCTTCTGCTCCGGAGCCTTTCTCCGAACATCCCAAACAATACCGGAATAGGGGCTGCGACCAGAGCTAGCAGCCCGAAAAGCGTGTTGCCCCAGCCCAGACCCAATGCATCATAGATGTCTAGTCCACAGAGCGGAAGTAGGGCACCGAGTAGGCTTCGCAGAACAGTATTCGCCGCTATCGCACTCGCAGCGTGATGTTTGTATGAGTCCACCAGAGACGTCTGAATGCACATTAAGATCACGATGATCCCGAATCCGATCACTGCAGTTCCAATCTGAGGCACAATCCAGTGAACTCGGTAGTGAGCTGACCAGCCATAAATGAAGAAGCCCGCGGGGATGGAAAGACTTCCTGGGAGGACCATGCACAATGGCAGACGATCCTCTGGCTGAGGGACTTCGTTGTTTGCGAGTCTGCGGAGGACCTTGGAGTCGCTGAAAGAGGCAGCTATAAATAATCCTGCCATAGTTCCAAGTCCGCTGCCCAGATAGGATAAGCCGGCACTACCCGTAGAGAAACCGTACTGATGAACGAATACAAATGTGTATGTTGTGAACAGGATGTAGAGCAAGCCGTACAACGTGGCAATGTAGATGCACACGAGGGATGCGACCGGGGAGAAGAGGAGAATCTTCATCGGACGCGCAAAGGACTCTCTAAGAAGCTGGCTTCCCGCTGTGTGCGAAGTCAAGCGAGGGTGCCATGATGGATTTCCCGTCGTCTTTCGCAGTCTCTCAGCCTTCCTGGATAGTATGGTGTCGGCGTATGTTTCCTTGAGAAGAACGAAGCAGATCGCAGTGACCACTCCAGCCTGAGTTCCGTTAGCTCATCGCACCCTGCTTTGGAGCTGCTTTTCATCTATACCGTGATCGTGATGACCCAGAACACCCATCGCCACCCAGCAGACTCTGTGAGGTAGCCGCCCGCAATTGGGCCCTAAGGCAGAGTGTCAGCTACATTTCGACGGTATCGAGCGTTGAAAGCTACCACGATAGGGCCGAACAGGGGTCCGAAGGACCAGCATGCCATTGCCAGCCCTCTCCGTTCAGGAACCATCATGTCGGAAATTGTACCGCTACCAATGGTGACAGCCCACAAAACGTCAGTGTCATTGGAAACTTTATTCCCGTGAGGCTATTGCACTCACGCCGACACCGGCGAAGCCAGCAAGAAAGCGAAACGCCAACAGCATGGCCATGTTTTTCGAGACTGCATTGCAGATCGTAAATACCAGGAACAGCACATTGCAAATATGGTAGACGGGATTCCGGCCATACAGCTCGCTGCAAGGCGCAACAACCAGAGGCCCAAAGGCGAATCCCAGCACGTAAATGGAAACGACAAATGTCGCAAGGGTGTTGGAACTCGTGTTGAACTCGGCCAGGACGTCTTGTACACCTGGCGCGAACATTGATGATGCGAGGGGACTGTGTCGTGAGCGTTAGCATGAGGACTTTCCCGCTTCTCTACTTTATTGCGCACGTCAGAAAAGTAATGAAGGATACTGTAGCTATGATCGAGATCTTTCGTCCGCGGCTCCAATTAAGGGGGTTCTCTGGGTCTTCTTCTGCTGGCTCGTCCCACCACACTTCGTACTCATCTTGTCCTGTCGTGTGCGAATCGGTGCAAGGGTTCTCATCGCCTTCGATGTTGGAGCTTTCTAGAGGATGGTGATCCAATGGATCTTTTGTACATAGCTGCGATCGTTGGGACTCCATGTCAACGTTTGCCGGGAAGGCTACCTCAAAGGCGCTTAAGGTATCATCGGACAGATGTTCCAATTTCTCAGATGATACCATCTGCGCCGTTGGTAATGACCTTGAGTCTTGCGCTTCTTGGGAATCAAACAGCTTTTCCGAGAATCAAAAGTCTGCCGTAGTCGTCGTTCCGTTGGTGTGCCGTGCCACAACGTGGCTCTATCATTTTGTAGACGACGGATGCAAAGCTTGGAAAGGATACGACTTATACGACATGCATGCCGGTTTGACATCACCGAGGAGGTACGATCGCTACCGTTTCACGTCAGCGCCGAGGGCTTGTTATTGACGACAGAGGCTCAACCCTGCTTAGTGTGAACATATCCTTGTCCATTGCGCTAGTCAAAACCACTTCACGTCGGATTCCACATTCTCCGGCTATAGTACAATTTTATGAAGGACGCATGGATCTCTATTTTGCGTAGCACGTCCAGGACGACATATCCGCGCCATCTTTCCCCGTAGCTTCGTACCGAATCCGGCTTCAGGCAACGAAAAGCTACAAAGCGACGTCTTGGTAGCTGTCCCACGAGCCATCGAGAACCAAGCCGAGTCTCCCGCCGAGATCTCTTTCAACGCGGGGCTCTCGAGCTTTCCGGAAACCTTGCATCCTACGGAAGAGCTGCCTCAGACCATTCAATCCAGGGTAAAGTACGCAGTGCTGTTGTGAATGGACACGCCGGCAAGATGTGAGCAGGTGACAGCAGTCCGAACGCTGTGAAGCAAGCTGTGGAGGGAGCTACGCCCGTGCATGATCAACTCATGTGGCAGTTCCTCTCACTCAGATGATCGATCGTGCATAGATGTGGAGGACCGATATCCATTGCGTGTGGCGACAGTCGCAGTGCGGAATAATATCGTGTCGTCGTGAGGCCCTTTCTTTCATTTCCAGTAAAGGTCAAAGCTGTGACTTCGTGGTGTACGCTCCGATATTACCTACACATAGGCCGCCCGAGAGTCTACTGATCTGCACTGGCGCCTCTCGTGACTCGAGCACGAGGTGGGCGCTGCGACTGCACTTGGTTGAACTTGTCGCTGACTTTGCAGCTTCGCTCTCGCCGCCTTGCAAATGTTCCTTAGATAGCAAAGACCCCCCATGCATCGCAGAAATATCAAAATCTGTGGGCATTACCATAAAGCGTGGCAATTGACTTCTTAAAAGCAGCGCGTGGAAGCACAACAATCCAGAGGTAAACCTGCCCTCCTAGAACGCCGATCATCTGGCCAGAGCGGCCCAGGCTGTCTGCCAAGAAGAGAATGAGCAAGTGATCAACACAGTCACTTCCTCATCTGTGCAAATCAGCGCCACAGTGAGCATCTAGCGCAGTCTCGCCCACGTGGGAATTCCGAAAGAAGACGTGAGCCGTGGTTTCTCTTCTCTTTTAGTCGGACATCGTACCGGACCCACGCAACTCGATTGGGACAAGGCCAGGCCAGGCACAGCCAGATGGGTCTATAGCCACCGGAGGTGTTATAGGAGGATTGCTCGGCAACGAGATGCGATGACTCCAGACGACTACAAGAGTGGCTCAAAGCCGCCTGCACATCTTCCTTGTTCGTAGCAGCAAGCATCGTTCAAAGTTCTTTGGCGCAGCATGGGATTCATTCGCTCGCTTCTGGTGATCTTGCCGCTGGTATTGAACACTGCTTCTGCGCAAGGCGCATGTGGATTGTCCGGAACAACAACTACCCTTCCATCATACTTCTCGATTAGGCCGAAGGAGGCCAACGCGGCGGCTTGTGGCGCTTTGTGCCAGAAGAACAAACAATGTCAGGTCTACGCAGTCGGCAAGCTCTCTTGTTCGCATTTCAAGGGCAGTCTGTGAGTACAAGCATTCGACTTTGCGGATTCGCTTTTTGTTGGCTCTAACATGCACTCAAGTGGCAAGGTTGTCAAACTTAACTCCAAAAGCCCGCTGAAGTTCTACGAGAGGTCGTGCAGTGGGCCAGCTGCGTATCCACCTGCGGTGGGCTCTCCGACTAGCACCACGAATACGGCCGTCGAGACTCCGCCGGCAGAAGAGCCCATCGCCCAGGTCACGGAGCCTGTAGTACAAACAACAGACAGCCCACCTTTGGAGTCGTCGGCGGTGGTGTTCCCAACGGATGATAAAAGCTTCACAGTGACCTACACATATGAAGAAGATCCACTTCCGACCATCGTGTCGATGGGTTCGGCGCCGTTGTCGTTCTTGACCGTCCCGACTGATGGACCCGAACCCCCTTGTGTTATGGATGCGAACACGAATAGCCAGTTCAACATTCTTGGCTCCAACTTCTTCCCTGTGACAGCCACGGGTACTTCGCTGAGACCTTTTGCGACTCCGACCTCGGAAGCACAGGCAAATGCCTTGGGTCCGGCGGAACAACTCGTGTTCTCCTCATTCTTTTTTCAAAAGCCTGCAAATGCTCCTCCAGGCGTCTACGACATCGTCTTAGCTGGCAACACGCCGCGCTACGTCGCGCGCAACAAAGCAGGAGCAGTCTTTCTTACTTCATCTTCCGCCGGGGCTGCTTATGTCACGCGCAATGGGCAGCAAATTGTTACGAGCATCTTTGGCGTTGACTGTAAAGGCAGACTCACAGTCACCCAGGGAGGCCAGAAAGGTACTTGGGATATATCGGGAACCAGCACGAAGATCACGGATGGTATCGCAGCCAACAACCGAACCATGGTGCTCCGTCCTTTAGATAAAGCGATCTCTTCGAGAAAGGCCCGGCGCAACCAGTGGACCGATGGCGCAGCACCACGCTGCCCCAACGATCCACCAAATCTCGTAGCAAAGGTCTTCAAGGGCGCCCGCGGAAACAACCCAAACGGCTGTGGTCCTGCCAATGGCTTTGACTACGTCCCGGATTTCAGCTTCGGCAGCTGTTGCGATGCGCACGACAATTGTTTCGACGACTGTGAGAAAGGCACTTTCGAAAGCTGCAACCTTGCATTCAGATCTTGCATGCGCGGGCAGGGTTGCGCTTCGCTCAATCACTGGTACAGTTATGGTCCGTACCTGGCATGCCTGTTTGCAGCCGACTTCTACTTTCTGGCTGTGGGCACCAAGGATGGCAAGAAAGCATTTCAATCTGCGACTCAAGAGCGCTGCGGTTGCTACTGCCAGGGCTCTGCGGGCCTGTGTGGACGAACGGCAGTCTTCGGGGATACTTCCGCCGTGAAGCCACAATGCACGTCCGTCTTTGGTAACGACATCAACAACTGCGGTGCTTGTGGGCGAACGTGCTCTGCAAAGGCCAAATGCAAGACCGGAAGTTGTGTCTGCCCTCAGGATCAATGCGGCGACAAGTGCCTCAGCCTGCTGACGCACCCGAACAATTGCGGCCGCTGCGGCAACAAGTGCGCATCCGGATATTGCTTCCAAGGACAATGCTACGATCCCCCAAAGGACAAGTGCTCCATTTACGGCGTCGTCAATGGAGATTTCAGCCAAGGTAGTTCGAGCTGGGATCTCGACAAGAACAATGTCGGCACCCAGATTACCATGGATGGCAGTCAACTGCGTGTTTGGGTAAACGACGAGCAATATTATCGTTATCCGTATTGGACCGGTAGAGCAAAGGTCTGTCCCAGCACGTCGTACGACATTTCATACCGCGTCCGTCGCGTGGCAGGCTCCAAAAGCTGCGACTTGACTTTCATCGTCGGCGACCAGCAAGTGAATGGAGAGGGTACGGAGCAGCTGCCGAATACGGTGAATGAGGGATGGAGGGACAGAGGTCCCACCAAGATCGCTGTGGTCGACCCGGCAAACATATCGGACGTCTCGAAAGAGGTTGGGTGGGTGAAAGCGGACGGGCTGGGTTACGACGTGCAGGTCAGCGTGTTCATGTCCTGCGACAGAGAAGGGGGAGCATCTGAGTTCCGGTTCGATGATTTCCAGATTGTGCCTAGCGGATGATACCCCTTGTATGGAAGTGTAGATATATGCATTTGCGTGCGGAATTGACGCTATTTTGGCAACTTGGGCCGTTCTGGCCAGCTTTCTGCCGACTCCTCGTCAAGCCCACTTCAGCAGGTCTAGGGCGATGACAGAGGATGATGCTGCTCGCAGATCCGCTCCGCTTATGATGGCATCTGCCTGGACCCAACCTCAAGGGCGCTTGCGTTGAAGCTGTTTGGGGGGGAGGGCCTTTCCGACTTGAGAGTGTCTCGCCACGTCCAGATGCCAACAGCATATACGATTGAAGCGACAAGCCGCACGGCAATGGACTAGACGCATTGTTCCGAGATATGAAGGGCAAGTTGTGAAGCTGCACCAGCAGGAGAATCGCGAGCGGCAGCATCCGAGTGCGCCAAGCGTCCTGTCATTTCCGGCTGGCAGTGCAAACTTCCAGGCTCCAATGTCCGTATCATCAATCGCACGGGAGCGGTCATCGCAGTGCGCATGTGCTCCGCGCTGGCCAATGTCATCGTGAATGTTGCACCACCGACGCCGGACCTGAGCAATCTCGGCGCTATGCGATCATGTGTCGGGTGGGGCACAAAAAGAGCCGGAGAGGATGCATGGCGTGCAAGCGACGACGCGTAAAGGTAACTCCGCTCCTGTTCATCGTGCTCCTGGCGAGGCATACGAGCGCTGACTCCTCCTTCAGTGCGATGAAGAGGTCCCGTGCCGGAATTGCGTCCGTCGCGGCGAGCAGTGTAGCCTGCAGACTCTTCCTTCGACCACCACCACTGTACGTGCCGACTGCGTTCTGTGGCGGAGACTTCCGAGATCCTGGATCCTGCAACCTTGTTATGCATGAGAGGGTGAGACGGCAATTTACTGATCACTTTCGCCCAGGTCCACGACAAGGACGGCGAGACAGCCATCTCGGTCGACGATTGGATGGGAGATTTACGTCTTCTGCGACACTTCATCGTCACCACGACGCTTGAGCCCGTGGGAGCGACGAAGAATGTACAAAGATTGTGGCGGGATGTGGTCTCTGAGGAAGCCACTCGCCATCCTTTGGTGAGACGAATCATTGGAATCGAGAGGCCCGCGCTGACACGTCTCCCAGTATGTTCCCTCCCGCCAAGACATCGCCCGGCTGTGGGACTGACTGACATAGCGTAATGCACGGGGTGCTGGCACTGTCGGCATTGCACATCATTCATCAGAGACCGAGTGAATCAGAACGGCATATGCGATTGTGTGACAATCACCAAGCCAAAGCGGTAGGAGCGTTTCACTTGATGCTCTCTTCGCAGTTGAATCAGCAGTTGTCCCAGCCCATGTTTGCCTTGGCCAGTGTGATTTCGATATCGTACGTTCAGTTGCAGTCTGTTCGCATGCTCCTCGCTCACACATTCGCAGATCTGTAGCGAAGTCCTGCGCAATTGCCTTCGTCTTGCCGGAACCACGATACGTCAGTATGGAGCAGGTCGCTGAACTCTTTCTGCTGACAAGAGGGGTATCGATCATAGTTGAAGCGTGCTCCTCGTGGCTCCATGCGAGTCCGCTAGCACCCGTACTGGTTGGTTACGACATTCCTAGCCCTGAACAAGTGACGTTGCCAGATGCTGTCAGAGAGCGGTTTGGTGCCCTCGACGGAATGGTCGAAACTGCCTGCTACGATGAACATCAGAAGAGAATCTGCAAACAGGCGCTCGTCGCCCTCGAGGACGTCTACAGGAGCGTTGCGCATTATTCTGCCAAGAAACAGCTGCAGACAGGTATGAAGAGCAGCGCCGTCAAGCTGAAATCCGAGCTGAATCAAGAACCAGGCCATTTGTTTGGCTGGATGACCGCAATATCTATGGACTTCGTCATGTCCATCCAAGCATCTGTGCCAGTGGCCCTTGTTATCCTCTCCCACTTTGCATGCGTCTCACTCGCTGTCCAGTCAGCTTGGTACACCAAAAATTGGGGCAACTACTGCCTGCAAGGTATAAGCCAAGAAATAGGTGAACATGAATTGCATCATTGGCTTGATTGGCCGAGAGCTCATGCGGAGACAAATATGGTGAGTAGCGTCAATATTAGTTGTTGCCGCTCTGCTGATTCGTCACCGGTCAGACTATACTAACATCGAGGTCCGGTTCCACTTCGTCAGAAAAGCTTTCGACAGGAAAGTCCACCCCGTAAATTCACTAATAGCTGATGATTGAAATGATCGAAGAAAATTGCACGTGTCACTCTTTCTCACGCCCGTGCCATCTTTTTTGCTTTATCCGGCACTGCTCCTTCGTACGCGGGCGGTCGACAGATATCCTCGTTCGATGCCTCTCCAACAATTTTGCTACAAGCGCGTCACTTATCGAGTCGCACCAGACACTGAGAGAAAGCTCGGAGAAGAGGTCGAAGGAGATAGTGAGAACGCGCACGAGTTGTTGTCGCGGCGTATCCTACCATTCAATGGGCATGCACAAGATCTCGATTGGTCGCACTTCAAGTCCTCGTCAATTTCATGCGCATCGAGCACGCAATTCAGAACGGGCACGTCAATTACTTGCCTCCTTCTTGCACAGTCGGATACGCGACGCGAGGTCTTAATGCGCACTTGCGTGCTGTCCTCGCTGTGATCCTCCGCTGTCGGCTGATGTGCGGCTTGTACGATGCGCAGCGCTCACACGACAGGGCCCTGGTCTCGTTTTGCCTAATCAATGGCTCGAGACGCCTGCGGTCGCGCATATTGATAATGTTCACACTGGGACATTTGAATGGGTTGCGGCCTCCAGGCGTGCGCAACGAGAATGCATGTATCCAACTGCACAGCAAGCAAATCGTGGCGTTCACGTCTCAGGCCATCGGCGCAAAAAGCATCCTATGAACGGCTCTCCGGCACCGGTATCTATTGAGTAAGTCGATTCTCAGCTTTCTCCCTGCGCTTGTGTGCATCCGCGTTGTCGCCCGATGCAGGGTTCATGGTATGTGAGCACAACGATTGAAGTGCAGTCCGGCGTCTTGGGACGAGGTGCGGAGGCTTCGAGGGAACTTGTATCGATCGAATCATTGGGTCTCGCCTTAGCTGAACGATGGATCGCGGACTCTTATGGCACAGTCATTTGCTTCGGGTCCCATTGCCCACTACTTAACATACTACCAATGTGCAAGCATCGCTGCACTTCAGTGAGGCCTGCTGTCGCAGGACATTGTGTAAAGCGCGCCGTTAACCAGTGATGCAATTCGTCAGCCCACGATGTCAAAGCCGGCAGAATGTACGGGGAGTTTCTCGCACATCATGGTCAGGCTGAAAATGAATTCCTGTGGCGATACTCCGCCGCTACAATGTTGCAGAGAGAACCGCCCGTGTACCAATCATTCCTCCAGAACTCCAAAATATCCTGTTTCTTCCTTTTATTCATCTGTCTCAAGGCCTTGCTAGCACCGCCGTGCTCGTCGGCGGTGACACATTCAATCATCTGAACACTTCGTTTGGCTTTGCCCAAAAATTCCCTTCGTCTGCTGCACGCGGTATGTATCACTTTCCCTGCTCCAGCTGATAGGACCCGAGTCGCTCCTCTTTGTACTCCGTGTTGCGACTCTGTTTCCACGCGCGCCATTCGAACCACGGTGCGAGGAAGCACCAGACTGCGAGTTGACTACAGCGAAGAATCGTTAGGATTTCTCGTCGTTGTCTGATGTCTGACCGAACTCACTTCAGCACTGCGGCAACCCCCATCACGCCCCAGCTCAAGTAACACCCTGTGCCCTTGCAACTCTTCATGTTCGCCTGGAAGATCAATCCCATCACACCGGCCCAGAAGACTATTTTTTTACTTATCGGTACTCCTCCCGAACCGCGGTTCCGGAGTGTACCTTCTTCCC
>ANSM01005678.1:0-14995 GCA_000347735.1 Cercospora canescens BHU | reverse complement strand
CCGGCTGGCGTCCAGTGCTCCGGCCACATGACATCCCAGTTGTGCTCGTTACGGTCGAATGCTAGGCAGGCGATTTCGAAGAGCCGGGGGATGTCTTCGTCTTCTGCCGGGAGGGCGATGATGGGCATCTTTCTTTGATTTCTTGGTTTTTTGGTTGAAATTTGGTCTTGCGGATTCTCTGTTCTTCTGGCCTTATTCTAATCCGTGCAGAGGTATGTCGAATGTCAAGATCGAATTGGTGTTGGAACTCGGTATCTCTTTCTCTTCTGATGTGCAGGAAATCGAGTCTACAGAATCACTTGTGCTGGCTAATCGTTGGGACTTGGTATTGTTGCACAAAATTGCGAAGCCGTCTGAACTTCAGGGTCTGCTCGATGTGAACGGGCAATGGCAGCAATGACTAACACGAGCAAGGCGCTCCACTAGCTCCCTGACCGATTCGTAAAACAAAGCCCGACTTGTTACTTGGCATTTCTTGCGAATGCCGATTCGAGTCCAATTCCGTACATGGCAAGTGAGGGCGAGGTGTACGCCATATCAGAAACTAGTCCATCCGACTCTGCCCTTACGAGCTGATGATGCACAAGTCTACCATCTGAAAGTCACACCTTTTCGAATAATCGTTATACGCCTTCAGCTTTCCTTTACTCTAGCATACAATAGAACCTGCTCTTCCGAAGCACATTTTTGTCATCGAAACTTTCCACTTCAGACATCCATCTTCTCCCAACTCGACAACAACTCCGTGAGTCGACGGCTCGCGCTCCCCTCATTCCCACTGAAAGTCGTGAGATCCGGATATGACGATTGTAACAGGGAGAGATCCGAAGGTCGCCAAGCAGTGTCGGCCATGACCTGCAACATGGCCCTCGAAGCGCGCGAGAGAGCAATCTTGTGCTCGAGCGCAGTGTAGTAGATCATACGGGCAATACCTCGGGCGATGGTGATTTCCACGCCGGTCCCCAGAAGGCATCGGAAGACTTCGTCAAACGCGGTGTGAGAATCTGTAAAAGGCCTGTGCGGGTCTGGAGGGTCGGTTTCATGTCGGGACACGTTGTGCACTGTGAGATCTCTGTCGAGGACCAGCACGCTTGCGGCGACTGACTGGAGCTGAAGCAACCAATGAGGGACAATTTTCAACCCATATCGCTCGCGAAATTCTCGAAGCATTTGAGCAGCCTTGTATGCCAACGAGAGCGCTTTGCTCAGCCTGTCGTGCGCCATTCGCTGCGTGTCGCCGGCATTGTGAGGCAAGTCAGGCGAGTTGGGTCGATTGCTACCTTCTTGTCCGTCCTTCGAGCATCTGTTTCTTGCAACAAGGCGGAGCGTCATGACTGTGGCGAGATATGATGCGCTGTAGATGGTAGTCAGTGCTAGTTAGAGACCTATAGCTTCATCCGACCTACTGCAATTCCCAGACAGCTACACACATCGGCCAGTCGTATTGAAGCTCGAACGGGAGCCGCTCGTGCCAGTTGTCCATCCTGGTCAACAGCTCGTCTGCGCCATCAACAAACTCCTGGACGTTGGTTCTCTTGTGCGTATCCGCGAAGATTAAGTCATGCATCTCCTGGGAAAGGCCGGCGAGCGCGCATCTCTCCCGCAAGTGAAGAGTCGACCGATGGGGCACAGAATCCCTGGTAAGTGGATATCCTATCCATAGATCCACATCGTCTCGAAACACGTCGTGAATTTTTGTGACTTCACGCGAACCTGGCCTGATCGTCATATCGGTCATAAATGTGAGCCGCATGTTTCTGGACTTGTCAGCGACATAAGCGACATAATGGTAAGGTCAATAGTCCATGTCGCTCACACGTGAAGAAAGATGGCAGTCCAATGGGCAGCAAGTCTCGCTCTTGCATAGCCTCGTTCCGACACGCCCCGCCTGGCGCACCACTCAGAATCTCGATGAAATGGAAGTTCGTTGTTCAACTGAATCGCGGTTGGGATCAAGCTCAGGCCCTGGCTGTCCTTGGCGCGATAATTGAAACTGTGCGCATTAGCTGCTAGTACCTATTCATACTACAATCTAGGCTTACTCGAGACTCAAGATGCAAAGGGCTTGAATGTTTGTCAATGTGGTGCGATTTCGCTCCAGAGACCACAGCCGCAGAGCTTGGTCATGAAAGTGTTGGCCACGCGTGAGTCTATCGTTGTTCGGTCCTACGAAGGCGACATCATGTTCTGAATGCAGCTATGAAGGCGTGAGCATGCATACCTGGCGGTTTCTGCAGGGCATGATCACTTACACATGCGATTGCGCATATGACGTTGACGAGAAGGGGCGAGCACAACTGTGAATCCAAGTTACGAGAACGCATATCTTGGCAAAGCAAGTCGCTTATTAGATGGTCACTCTGGAAAATTGCAATCATGTTAAATTCCGGTCGGTTACTTACCCTGCAAGAAAAGGTCTTGCTCCACGAAACGCCAGCCCGGATTGATCCAGGCAAGGAACAGGGAGACCAAGTGCGATATTGCTTCGTCGTCATCTGTGATTGCAATCCATGGACTGGCTGGGACTTGATGCAGAGCGTAGTTTTCGCGCTCCGTGCCTGTTTTCGGCTCGGCCAAGAATGGATCATCAGCCTGGTACGTGGTTGGGTTCATCGACGGAGCTGCCGCAGGCGTGGTCATTCCCGGCGATCTTTGGACGATGGCCTCGACGCGATGTATATGAGCGATGCGATTGCGGAGGAGAAGCAGATCTGGAGAATCTGGTAGCTTGACGTTCGAGATCGGATCCAATGCCCGCATGGCCAGCTTGACTATGTCGAAAAGTGAACCTGTACTATGCGCCAGCGTCACTAAAAAGAGATGACGAACGGCTCGCTTCACGGGCACTGAAGCATTCTCATGATCGCCCTCGGTGAATCGATGCACAATGTCATCAGGACTGTCGCCCATCCGAATCCGCTGGTAAATCTCGGTTGCTTTCGCGCCCGCAGAAGTTGCCAGCAGGTGGAACAGCTGCGAAAGCGTATCGTGCGACCGACTCAGCTCGTCGTGCTTTCGTTTGCTTGCTTGAGAATGCGTCTCGAGACCAGTTGTCTCATACTGACAGTCCAAGTTGCGCTTCACGCAAGTTGAACAGGGTCTCTGGGCGTCGCACTTGGGTCTCAATGTCAGCAGTTCTCCCCACAAAAGCCCGTGCAGATGGACGAAGATACGAAGACGACAGTACCTTGACTTTCTTCAACCGGCAGTGGTTGCAAGCTGCTGTCACAACGCCTCGCTGTGCACGAGTGACAGCGAGCTGGGTCTTGGCTTCAGACACGCGTTTGAGCAGAGCGTCGCGCATATCCTGGGACCCACACCGTCAGCTAGTTCGTGCACACACCAGGCTCGGCGTAGGCACGCACGTCTTGACGGGACATTTTTCCTGTGCGCGACGTCAAAACGAGCGATGATGAAGAGCCTCATCTCGATCCCAACATGGTGAAGTTCCTGCGCACGACCGTCGGCAGCAAGCGTGCGGTACGTGTACGTAGGTAGGCAGATATACATGGGCGCACGTGGCGTATCGTCCGGCAGTCATGATGATGCAGGAGTGCAGACCGCAGTGGAGGGGCCTCGCCTTTGTGACAGGCTTCTGGTGCCAAACAACCTCTCATCAGATGTACTAACTACTCCTCGCTTCCTTTGCCGGGATGTTCGCCCCGTCCTTCGACAGACGAGGCCGGTGGTCAACTGCCGTGACTGCTTGCTTCGGTGCCCAATGGAACGGAGATGCTCAATCAGAAGGAGATACCTCAATACAGGGGTCGCAGTGACATCTGGAGTTGCTTTGATTGGTAAAGATTGCCACCGTTGATTGCCACGTGACTCTGCACGATGCACAATTGCAGATGCGGTCTGGCCGTGGATCGCATGTCACGGTCCGGGGTCCGCACCAGTGATCGGCCATCATCTTTCTCGTGCCTGATCCCGAGTTCGAATGGCTGTCAGCTCTCTCACGTTGAAGCACACACCACCTGCCATGAATTTTTCCTGGCCTTGAACAGATGAATGAGGTACTGTACACCATGGCTGTGAGACGCTGCTGAGTTGTGCTTCAGCTGCGTGACCCCGCCAAGGCCGACCAAGCACATCGCTCCGACATAGTTTATCCGAACGTGCGATGACATCGTCGGCACAAACAATGACCAGGCAAACGTTCCACAGACTGATCTCAACAGCCTCACGGACCAGGCGACGTCACATCACGTCTAAGACTAGATTGCAATACAGCTTCATATCTCGCTACAGCACAATGGGGTTTGTCGCGCCCGAAGAAGGCCGAACATACCCGCTCAAACGACCTGGTGGCCACAAGCCCCCGGTCCCCAGATGGACTCTCAGACTGCCACGTGGAGTCAGCCACGTGTATACACTCTATATTGGAGCTCAAAGTCACAAGAATGGGGTCGAAAAGCGCAAAGAGGCAGAAGGTGTCATCGATGGCATTCTTGATGCCAGTCGTGCACCAGCAGTAGATACGTTCAGAGTCACTCACGGCTTTGACCTGGTGGACTCCAAAGTATGGGTAGCATATTGGACAAATCAAGCAGATTTCCAAGCCACATTACAGAGGCTCCAATTGCCCGAGATCTGGCAAAGCCTGGGCAGTAACAAGCAAGACATTGGTTTATGGCTCGAGCATTTCGCCGCGCCTGTGGAGAGACTTGAAACGAATTACGCCCGACTAGATCATAAGCCAGGTCTAGCACAATTGCCAGATGTGGAGCAGCCCGAACATGGACTGACTGCCTACTGGGGAGCGGGACGAGATCGCATTCCCGCCTCCGCCCATGACCTCTTCGAAACACCAAAAGATATCCCCACACCGTCCTCAGTGCCAATCGGGTTCGGCGAGAGGCTAACGGGCACAAATTACGACAACATGTAAGTCCATCACAGCACAGCTCTCATCCTTTCTCCAGAACCCCCTAATTCATTCCTCTTCTTCCACCTCCAGGTGCCACATCCGCTCAGGACAATGGTGGGCCCTCTGCCCACCCGACGAACGCGAAGCCTACGAAACCCGTCTCCAAGAAGCCCTCATGGGCGGAATGGACTACCTCTGGTCGCACCCGGAGGAGACTGGCACGATCGGCTTACGCTTTCTCCAAAATCTCGATCAGAACGGCAGTCCAATTCTCGAGACGTGCGGAGCGGGCTTCCATCGCAATTGGAAGGACCTGGAAAAGTGGAGTAGCCGACATCCGAGCCATTTGAAGATTTTCAACGGCATGATGAAGCATGCGAAGGAGTTTGGGGAGGGAAGGAAATTCATGACTTGGTGAGTGGTTTTTCTGTCTTATTCTGTACTGTTATTGGAAAGAAAGAAAGATGTAGCTGACTGCGTTCAACTACTTGGGTCATTAGGCACGAAGTCTGGGTCTTCAAAGCTGGCGAGGCGCATTTCGATTATGTGAATTGCGACCCGAAGACGGGTGTGATGAAGTGGGTGGATTTAAAACGTGAAAACATCAGCTGACAACTTAAATCATGGGGAATTGTTCGCAACGTCTTTGATTCTTCTACTTTCGATGGGATTGAGATGAAGTGGAATTACTTGAGATGCCTTCTTCGCAGCCTCCAATATGAAAGAAAACCAGCAACCTCTTGAGCTCGGTAATGACGAGAGCAGAAATGGACCGCTCGCGGAAGAGCATACTCCCTCTTCTGTCCAGACAGTCTTGCATGTGCCCCAGCGCGTCACAGTTGTGAATAAAAACCGGATCCATATGGACTCAGGCGCATGTGCACTTCCCACCATTGCTTTGGACTTTGTAATGTCGGACCTTGTCTCGATCACGGCGTACATGTAAAACCTCCACTTCGGTGTGGTACAGGACTTTCTTCCAGTGGTCATGGCGGGCGTTTGGACACCTTCGCGGCAAAATCCATTGGAGTTGCCTGAATGATCTGGCCTCCACAAGTCCGGACTCACCCTCCACGATGTATCGAAATCTGGTCCAGGCTACGCCTACGGATGTGCTGCAAAGCCAATTGCCTTGGATTGCGGCATTGGCGGTAAGATCGAACTTTTCGTCGTTTCATCTCTTGGGAAATGTTCGAATTCGGAATCCGTCCTCAAAAAGTGGAACCAATCCGTGCTCCCTCGAGTCGGGCTGTTCCAAAGCGCTGACTCTCCCCATCATGTTCACCTTCGCATTCCCTCCTCTGTTGCTGAGTCCGCGACGTCCCCATAGACAGGTCCTCCTCCCGCAATCCACCTCTGTCGTCATCCTCAAGCAGAGTGAATGACACGAGGCTCATTCCCACCATTTTCAAATCTTCAAGTACGACAACAAGCAGAGTCGTGACAAACCGCGTCTCGGTCTCACTTCTTCCGCCTCTCTTCCGATCTCTTCTCCCGCTCCCTCCGCTGGAAATCCTTGATTGCCTCCTTGGCATCTTCGCCGAGCGTCGATTGGGTTTCCCATGTCGCTTCTTCCAATGGATACCTTCCCAGAGGACGAGATACTGCACTTCTTCGTCGTCGAGTTTCTTTGACGCGATAATCGACTCGATGCAGTATTGTGGGATGCCGTAAGCATCGAATCTTGTCGGCGCCGGACGGGAGAATTGCTGCGTGCTCATTTTGGCGGATGTAAGGAGTGCGGTTAAGTGAGCGGGTGATGGGATCCGGTTTTGGGTTTGATATTGTTGTTGGTCTTCCGGCTGATTGGAGAACGGAGGAAGATCTTGCGTTTGTGTCTGTGTGTGTATATTGCTTCTGAAGTGGGTGTGTATAGGGAAAGGGAACATGAATTGAAGTTGGTGGTGGTCTTTATAAGGTCCTGCATGTTCGGTTTGGCATGTGCTCGGGTTGACGATGAGTCGAGATTCATTCACTCGTATTGTGACGAAAATGCTTTCTCACAGGCTTTCTCACAAGCCGTCACAAGGAAGAACAATGAACAGCGACCGTGATATCCTGTGTGCGTTCCCATCTTGCCTTTCTTCTTCCATAACCGATGAGGTTTCCGCATGCGGTGAGGACTGCAGAGCCCATTGTCCAACACTCCCCTTGGCTTAAGTCCTCATCCGCATTCCACTCGAAAGGTTCGCTCGCGTGAGCAATCAGATTGCTCACTGCAACAAAAAGCTTTTGAATGCATTCCGTGGCGACTCCGTTCGTACGTGTGTGAGCTCTTTACTTGAACTTCTTGAGAGCACGAGCGGAAGAATCCTAGCGACGAGCCTCCTGCTCCTCCGCCTCTGCATTCTGCGCCGCTTGACATTCTGAGAACACCTCATCAGCCACTTTCCACACAGCGTTCACGTTCGCGACTCCACTGCGTTGATGTGTCATGGCCGATGGGCGAGCTTTTCCTTTCTGAAATTTGCGAGAGCGTTTATCGCGGTTTACTGAAATTTCATGTTACCATGAACATATGGTGGCGGAGATGATGTCGTGGCCAGTTCCGAAGTTGTCTTCTGCAGGCGTGATGTGGTGGTCTCCGGATACGCTGTTGGCGTGTTCTAATCATCGGCCTTCGACTCTTGTCGTCGTAGGCTTTTGAGGACTGGGATGTACAGAGCGTGAGGATGTCGACGTATACTGTATTTGGTTGATGAGAATGAGAGTACATCGAAAGCGATAAATGGTAGGGGATTCGGTAGATGATCGGAATCTGTGCTGAGATGCAGAACCAGCTGATTTTGTAGAACGAAGTATCGGCTCCGAAACGACCTGGAAAGTTTGCTTCTTGATTGATCAACAAACTATACAAACATCAACAAGCAATCTGCACAAAGAGCCACGTAGAAGTAGCAACATCATCACCATCACATACGCAAACATCCGAGCAATCCTTGCCATCAAACAGAGTGCCACATCCTCTGGCGCTTTCTCGAGAATACTCTAGCCAATCCAATCACTCGCTCTCCCTCTTCTTCCCCTTAGCCCAATCTCTCAAAACATTCTTCCTCACCTTGCCCGTACTAGTTTTGGGCAACTCCTCAATAATCTCAATCTCCTTCGGAACCATAAACCTCGATATCCCACTAGCATTCTTCGCCCACGCAATAATCTCATCTCCCGTCAAGCTCTTCTTCCCGCCTTTGACTGTGACGAAAGCCTTCGGTCGCTCGCCCCACTGCTTATCCTGCACCGCCACACAAGCCGCTTCTAGAATATCAGGATGGGTGACCAACATGCTCTCCAATGCGACCGAAGAGATGTTCTCGCCACCGGAAATGATGATGTCCTTTGCACGATCGAGGATTTGGATCGCGCCGTCGGGATGCCAGACAGCAAGGTCGCCGGAGTGTTGTACGCCACCAGCGAAGAGCTTCTTCGTTGCGGCGGCGTCCTTGTAGTACCCTCGAGCGCAGATGTTTCCAATGAAGCAAATTTCGCCAATTTCTTTACCGTCTTTCGCGACGTCTTCAATGGTTTCTGATGCGCCCCAAGAGCCCGAGTCGTCTTGGTCGGTTTTGATGACGCGGGCGGGTAGTGAGGTGATGAAGCCGTGGCCTTGGCGCGCCATTTTGGCATACTTTTCCTTGGTCTCGAGATTTTCCCATTCAGGAAGTTGGTATCCTTTAGTGATGGGCCCGTAGGTTTCTGTCAGGCCGTAAACGTGGACGGGTCGAAGGTTGTGTTCCTCCATTTGTTGGAAGAGGTGTGCTGTTGGCGGGGAGGCAGCCACTGTCACACGGACTGGGTGGGGGAGTTTGGTCGCGTTGGAATCGGCAAGCAGGAGAGTGTTGACTGTTGGGGCGGCGTTGAAGTGAGAGATTTGCTCTTCTTTCAAGAGGTTCCAGATGTAGGGATAGTCGATTTTGCGGAGACAGTAGTGTGTACCACGAACCGCTGTTACCGCCCAAGGAAAGGTCCAGCCCATAGCATGGAACATGGGAAGCGTCCAAAGGTAGTGCGCTCTGCTAGCTTCAGGGTGTGCGACGTTCAAGTTGGACTCAACCACATTGCCCAGCGCTGCGAGATAGCCACCTCGATGTGTGTATTCCACGCCCTTGGGGCGTGCAGTGGTGCCAGAAGTATAGGCGAGCGCGACCAAGCTGTCCTCGTGAGCGACTTGTGTCTCGAGGCCAGCCCAACCATGGCCACCAGATTGAGCGTCGTGCTTCAGGCCCTCGAGAACTGCTTGATCGAATTCGCCAGTGTCTTGGTCGGTATCGGTATCGACGATGAATGGAACTTTGGGATGCTGCTTTCGATAGCCATCGAGCAGGTGTCGAAATTCAGCGTCGACGATTATGAGATCGACGTCGGCATGATCGAAGATATAGGTAATGTCGTCCATCTTGAGTCGGTAGTTGATGGCTACATTGACTGCAGCGGCAGCACCAATGCCGTAGATTGCCTCGAGAAATGCTGGAGTGTTGGTGCAGAGGATGCCGACTCTCTTGAAACCATGCTTCTTCAAGTAGTACGCCAATCCTCGAGCCCGATCGGCTGTTTCTTGATATGTCCTCCGCAGCATCTTTCCGTTGGCAGTCTTGTGCACAGAAGCAACGGCATTGGGCTCAATCGCAGCTGCCCGAGGAAGGAAGAATGTGGGACTGAGCTGGTGGATGTGGTAAGGTTGTTGCGCTCCATTGGTGGCCATGTTGTCGCTCGTGCTGTTATCTGCTGCAGTGGGCGAGCTGGAGGAGGGAGCAAAGTGCGCAGCGAGCGTGGAGAGTCGCTTCATGGCTGACGACATGGTGGGCGAGGCAGGTCGGGTCGATATAGGTCAGCTGTTCGTCAATTGTGTCTGGACTGCTACGAAATGTGTGGATGTGGTGAGACAAGGCTTTGGCGTAGACGTCAAGGAACGAGACTCTCGTTCCTGCGCTGGTCCGATGTACGCAGGCGCGGTAGGTGTGAGACAAGAAAGGGGAGGACGTGGATACCAACCGAGAAGCAGAGCAGAGCAGAGCGAGAGGCCCACGCATTCACCTATACCAGGCCCAGATGAGCTCACCACGGTAAAGAGAGTTTACGATCAACTGCGGAGTTGCTGGGCAGCGTGATGAGCGTGGCTGGTCTGCGCGCGCGGACGAAACCCGGAGTTGCGGAGCGTCATCGCGTTCGCTTCCTGCGTCGGATCCGATGTGTGCAGACATGCACCATCACCACCAGCGGCGGCAATGTAGAAAGCCATTCCCTCCCAAATTCGCGTCTTGGGTCGAACAACCAAGAGTAAAGCTCTTGTGTACTGCAGCCACCACCCAGGTTTCCATTTTCATGGTCCACAGGACTAGGGCAAAGCCTCACCGTGGAGAGGTGTAATCTAGGGCAAAAATCCACCATCGTGTTGATCCAAGTGGAGACATCAGACTGATAATGCTGAAGTCATGCCTGGGAGTCTGCCACCAGAGCTGGGTCATGACGATTCCTCAATTTCGTCTGAATCGCTTTGTAGCTACATATCCACACGCGACGCATTGCAAAACGAGCTTAATGTCCCGCGTTACCTAGACGCCTCGCCGTGCAATGCTTTCCGCGTCATTCGTGCAAGTGATCGCTAATAGGGAAGCAAAAAGTCCATCCATACAATACATCCCGGCCGTGTTCATGAATTCCTGGCCGCGTCTAGCTTGTTCAGCCATGACTGAGTTTCCTTCACCAGCGCCTTTCTCCTTGCTCTAGCTTCCTCGTCGCCTTCGGTTTCTACGCCATCGGTCTTTAACAAGACTTGTGTCAAGATCGTCTCTGTCAATCGCTTGTGCTCAAAGTCCTTCTTTGCAGGATCGCTTGGTGGCGACGCTAGGAATTCCTCGCATGCAGGTACAAACTCTTGCAACTTCAGGTGAAGTGCATTGAGCTTATCGAGGGGCGTGGCAGGAGATGGAGGTGGCCGAGGTGACGGAGCACGTGAATTTTGCTGGCCATTGGGCACTCCCAGCGCGGGATCTCCAGACTGCGGCGTGGACGTGCCCGATTGCTCTCGCTTGTTCCGACGTTTGGTCTTCTTGCCTCTATTGCGTTTACGCTTCCCTTCGCCATCTGCTGCACCCGAGCCGTTGATCCCCGCGAACTCATCGTCCGAGTCCTCGCTATCGCTCGGAGACGAGATTCCCTCTGCGATGGTACAAAGCAATTCTGCGCCATCCTTCAGGCCTTCTTGATTGCAAAATCTTGAGTCATCCTTCAAGTTCTTGCCCTTGTACAGCAGCTTAATCCGTCGGGCGTCTGACTGTGTTGCTTTCGCGGCCTGATCTCTCACTTTCCCCACGGTGAGCTCGCCTTTGGCGATGCTGTAGGCGGGAAAGTGCACAGCGTATTCCTTCTTCTTGTTGCGGAGGATCAGCACGTCCGTGTCGCGCGGCGGGCCAAGGTCGACTTCGATCTGTTGCTGCGCCATAGATTCAGCTTGGTGTTTCCGCAAGTCGTCGGCGGTGATGTAGCTGAAGTCGGCATCACTGACTTTGGTGGGGCCTTGGGGCGGCGATCGAGTGAATGGCGAGAAGCGGCCCAACGTGCCGCCGAAGCGTGAAGCCCACGACATGATCAGGAATAGAAATGTAGTGAATGCGAGGAAGATGGATGTATTCTCGAGCGCCGTTCGGCCGGCGACGAAGTCCAGGAAGGCGGCTGACAGCCTTTCGAAGGTCGTGGCAGGCTCCTCGGGCGGGACGTGGTTTCTGAGTGAGATGCCCAGAAGGCCCTCAACGACCTTGGTCGCTTGTTCAACCGTAGCACTGAGATTGGCGTGGACTGGCAGCAGACTGGATAAGTTGGTATGGATGATGGAATTGTATACGTTCTCGAGCACGCTGGAGGACGCCACGATTGCGGAGGTTGTGCCAAAAGCCCAACGGGAGACGAGCAATAATATGAGGCGGGGAGGGTGTGGTGCGCGATGAGGGAGTGCGTTACGTAGTGTGCTCCAACAATTGTGCGTGATCCTTGCGACAGCGACAAGCCAAATGTCCCAAGTCTGCCTCCTTTGCGCCTCGCTAGAGATTACATGACGCCGGGCGAGTGGGGTCTGTCTACTGGCCATACGAAGCGCCTCACCGAGCAACTCTCACTGTGTGCGTTGTTCTCGCGCTCTCGACACACGTTGGACAGATCGGCCACCATGACCTCGATAGACCCTCTGCATCGCATCCGGATCACTCCCGGGGTCATGCGATAGTCTGCATGTGAGATGCTTTTCTTTTGACGCCGTTTCATGGATCGGAGCCCACATCCGGAGCGTGGTGACCTGAGGCAGAAATCGCGCTAGATGCTTGGCGCACTCTCCAATTCTGCGACTACCAGCAAAGAAACAGCTTCCTCCCCAGTGACTGGAAGCCACGCCAAATCCACCCATCACCCAACGACCCCAATCGCCAACATGTCGACCTTCGAGCCGGTGGTACGTGTCGATCACCTTTTGTGCGCAATATGCGCGCGCATGAGCTGGTGCACACCGAACTGGGAAACTGGTTGCTAAGACTTCGAATCACAGATTGTCATTGACGGCAAGGGACACCTCCTCGGTCGTCTCGCCTCGACCGTGGCCAAGCAGCTCCTCAACGGCCAGAAGATCGTTGTCGTCCGCTGCGAGGCTATCAACATCTCTGGCGAGTTCTTCCGCGCAAAGCGTACGTCCAACCCACATCCGCGAATTTTGACAGCATGAATCGGCATGTGAACGACTTGAACCCGGCACCCCAACTAATCCATCCCCACAGTGAAGTACCAGGCCTTCCTCCGCAAGCAGACTCGTTACAACGCAACCCGTGGTGGCCCATGGCACTACCGCTCGCCCGCCAAGATGTTCTGGCGCACCGTCCGCGGCATGATTCCTCACAAGACCGAGCGTGGCGCCAAAGCACTGGAGCGCCTGAAGACCTTTGAGGGTATCCCACCACCATACGACCACAAGAAGCGCCAGGTCGTCCCACAGGCTCTTCGTGTCCTCCGCCTCAAGCCCGGCCGCAAGTACTGCACCGTCGGCCGTCTCGGCCACGAATTCGGCTGGAAGTACCAGGACGTTGTCGAGCGCCTTGAGGAGAGACGCAAGGTCAAGGGACAGGCCTACTACGAGAAGAAGAAGGCCGCTCGGGCCAAGCTTGCCGATGCTCAGTCTAAGGTCTCGCCCGATGTCCAGAAGCAGTTGGCCCAGTACGGTTACTAGATGGGAAGAACAAAAGTATGGATTTGGCAAGAGATGATATAACGCGGGACGAGCCACGGCTCCCGCCTGCTGCTGTCTTTGAATGAGACATACCCATACCCGGAGCAAGGCGTTCAGGGTGAGCAACGAGACATTGTCTTGATTGTCTAGGTCGTCGGCATGAAGAGAGGATAAAACGTATCATGATTGCTTTCAATGAAAAGCCATGCCCCGAAGAGCGTTCAATTTCTTCGAGACAGTCGTCCATTCCTATGGCGCTGTACCCTTAGCACACGCCTCTGTGCGTCACTGCTACTACCCGACTCTGCTTTTGCAAGTCTGGGCTTACGCCTCCGTGCGTGTCTGTGGGCTCTGAGGGATATGGCAGTTTTTGTCTGCCGCGCACATTTGTGCCGATGGCTCCTTCGCAGTTGCTCCGACCCTGCGGTCTCATGGCTTGAGGCGTGACAATACTGTCTCTGCTACAGCTGTGTCACTGGTGCTGTCATAGCAATTGGCACATCGTGTTGTTGGACCCGTGAGTGCATGAGCGGTGGCTATGATCTCCGTCGAGATATATCATCTCTGTCCGCCATCCGCGCCGTCGCACCCTGACTCCTCAGCCCTTGGAAGGCATCGCATTCTCTGTCACCAACATCATCCCCTGTCTTCTTGCCCCATGTGATTTCATTGAATGCTTGTGTGAATTACCCTTCTGTGCTATGCGCCCTGGTGTCGTGTGATGTGACCATTTCTCGCTCCTCTTCTACTCACTGTGTTTGATATTGGCAAGTCTGTACGTCAGCAATCGACTTGACAGCTGTAGGTCGCTCGGTTCAGTACCACACGCACTGGCAGGCTCACTAAGGGCCATGACGATGATGTGCTCAGACCGCCATCTTGTTGGTGGAGGTGTCCTGGTTCGATGAAAAGTGATAGTCAAACGTACTCGAAGAACTCTGTTCAAGCTTCATCAAACCGCACACATGGTTGCACTCTCTTTGATGACGGAGAGCGGTTGCCAAAGGAGCAGTGCAAATCGGTCGCCGTTTGGAGAGGTATCCCTGCAGCTTATTTGAGTCTTGGGTGGCTACACAAGCTCCCGCAGGCATTTCCGAGACACGTGGGATTTAGCAACGCAGATTTATTTTACCGGCATCAAATAGAGCAGTGTTTGCAGCGGATGGAGCTCAGTGAATCACGGCGATACGCTCACATTTGCAGGATTGAATTGGTCTTTGACGTGCAAAAAGAGTTGCGGTCGTAGCTCCTGCATGCACTGCGGGCGCAACACCCGGGCGTCACGGAAAGCAAAAGGGTTTCTTGCAGCACCGATTCCGAAACGCAGCAGGTTGGCGATCGTCCCACTTCCTGTAGTTTTCGTGCCTGGTCCTCACGAGAGCAAACGCTGGGCGCTTTTGGGGGGGCGCTGACCGCTTCTCTGCGGGGAACAGCAAGGCGACAAGTCCGGTGTCTATCACGCGCGATGGTCAGGTGCCGAGTGGTGCAGTATAGATGCGGTATCCGCGAGTGAGGTCGATGACACTCTGAACAATGGTTATCTCTGCTGGTGGATGGATCGCAATTGTGAGGCTGCAAGGGGGGTGGATCAAGCCTTTTTGCTAAAGTATGGCTTCAACTCCGCTGCGGGTGCAATTCGGACACGATCATCGTTGGGACACTCGGAGAAGACACGAGATGCACGGCAGCGATGTTTTGACGGTGGCGGCCAAGGCAGCCGTAGTTGCAACGGAAGTTTTTCGTGTGAGCACGCGTTGAAGGACGAAGTGACGGAGCGCTGGCTGCGCTTTCCTGCTGAATGGTCGCGCTTGCTTCCGTAGTCCGTGCGCGCCTTCCCGCTTCAGTTTTAGTGGCCCGCTGCTGCGACCGCGCAATTCATAAGGCGAGACGCATCCTCGCGCGCGCGACAGTGCAAGCAACAC
>ANSM01005672.1:0-17352 GCA_000347735.1 Cercospora canescens BHU | reverse complement strand
AGCAGGGGTTACGTAGTGACAAGTTGGCCACTTTGGCACTCCGTCCCCAGATTATTCCCGGCTGAACTTCACCCTTGCATTGCGCTTCACTTTCACACAACACGCTACTTCCATGTGAAGAACAACCGACATACGCGTCCAAATCCTGATCTATCTCTAGAGAATCGTGCGATGGGGCGCCCATCTATACTTACAGATCGTGGACAAGTGAAGAGCGCCGACCCATGCAGTGCTTGCTTGCTTCAACCAAGAACGTTACCAAACTTCACTTCACTTCACTTCAACAATGGTAGGCGCGTCGTGGTGGGGATACGCGAGGCTCCACTTTCGCTCTTTCCTATTGTCACTGTCCGAATTGTCAATAGCACCAACTTTCGACCAACACTGACTCACTTCTCTCTTTTGCCCTTTCGCTTTGAATTCATCTCACTCACTGACACCATCACATTACCGACAAATACTTCTCCGTCGGCGCGACGCAGGGGAAGCCAGGTTGCGCATTCAGAACCGCACAAATCCAAACAAACCTTTCACCGGTCAGCGACGTGGAACAACTGGTCGCCGAAGATGCACATTCTCGAACGGATCAAGAACTGGGCCTTCTTTCGCCGACTGCTGTCCAAGGTGCCAGGTCCGTTTCTTGCGAAGTTCACGCGCCTTTGGAAGCTTTGGCATCTTCTGCGAGGCACCTACAAGGCTAGGCTGCAACACCTCCACGCCCTTCACGGTGAGTTCGCTCAGTGGTGTTGGTTCATGGCATGTGTACTAACAATCCCAGGTCCATTGATTCAAGTGGCACCACGAGAAGTCAGCTGGCAGTTCACTCCAGCAGACTGGAAGCACCTCCACAATCTTGAGAAGCACACGTCGCCAGCGGTCAACATTACCGAACCGAAAGCGTCCCGGTCGCTGCTCGAGATGGAGAGACTGAAGCACAACGAGCACTTGATCGATCTGTGCAACTCTCTGATTCGCGTCGCGCTCAAAGATGCGGCTCACAAGCAGACACCGGTCCATCTGACCAAATTGCTCACCCGCTACGCCTTTGATGTCATGTTCTCTGTCACTACTGGTAAGCGCGCTGGCTTTCTTGACAGCGCTCCAGACGCGGACGAGATCTATAGCAAGCTGGAGAGCTGGAGATTCTACGCTGTGCTGTACGGCTCATATCTGCGTTACCATCCAATTCTCAAGGCAATGCTCTCGGCCGTCCGATGCCGCAGTCAAGGTCACTCCACCTTTGATCCGGCACTGGAGATCCTGGGCGGCGGACGAAGCGCAGAGTCTACTTGCGCTGATACAATCAAAGATGGTTCCAATGACTCAGACGAGCACAAGTTGACTTGCATGGGCGATCGGGAAGCCCGCTCGGTGCTAGCTGTCGCAGGCGCCGACTCTGCCATTCGTCTTTCGATGGAAGTCCTCAAGAACGTCAGTTCAGATGAAAAGCTCCAGCACCTCTTGCTTGCGGAAATGACTGCCGCTGGTCTCACAAACAACACGAGCTTCCAGGAAATCTCCGTCCGCAAGCTACACATGCCTCACATGAATGCGCTCATCCAACATCACATGCGTCTCCTGGGACTTCATGACACGGGTCTGAGTTACGTGAGCCCAGCAGGCGGAGTGAAGCTCGGGGAATGCATCGTCGAAGCCGGACAAACGATAAATGTGACCTCGAACGACAGTAACTTCGCTGCAGTCGAGATCAACAGCTTCGAAGCGCTTGACTGTGGTCTGGCTCCAGAACTACAGAGAAATCTCCCAGCGTACAATCTGTGGAAACAAGACCATGCGCTCGAAGATTGCCACTTCCTTTTGGTTGTCAAGTTACTATTAGTGATCCTCCAGCATTTCCAAGTCCAGACACTTGACAGTGGCGCGCAATTCACTGTCACCATCAAACTCAACGAGAATGCGGACGGCCACCGACCAGTCCATGAAGAGTCGAGCTCTGAAGATGACAAGATCTCCGATGTCACGACCCAAGATGGCAATAGCAGCAGCAGCTGTGCCAGCGATGCTTCCCGCGAAACCACTGTCACTCCATCGGATATGGACATTTTGGGAGAGAATCTTGGCCCTGCGGTCACCGATGAGCTGTTCCGACTATTTAATTCCAATCCAAAGTCAATCCATGGATACGAGACTCTGAGAGTTGGACCAATCAAACACTCAGTTGCCCGTCTTATGTTGCACAAGGCGCTTACGAACATATACGGAGGACGCCTGCAGCACAAGACCGACGTCGACGACATCATCAACATTGCTGCGAAGCACACTCGGATGAAGTTCAATAGGCCTCCTCGTGGTCTTGCCATTCCTCATAAGAAGATACGCTATCCGGTTGTTCGGTCGTGGTACAAGGTCGGCGTTGAAGCCCGTCGACCGCGAGCAGTCAACGAGAAGTGGGGCGAATGGGCCGCCCAAGAGGGTCAAAAGTCGGCTGATGCCAAATCCCAAGAGAGTTACATGCTCCAGCAGCAGGTCCGTTCAGTGACTAATGCCTCTGGTGCAAAGAACGAGCCAGATTCGTCTCACAAACCCACTACTTTCAAGGAGACCTACAAGCAGACTGCTCCAGGATCCAATGGTACTGGCCCCAGAAAGGTCTTGCGTGTCGAGACTACCATCCACAATGGCAAAGGTAGCATTACAACCAGCAGCGATGGGGTAGTTGTTGACCAGCATACCGTCGCAACTGTCCAAGCAGCCCCAGTTGCCCGTCCCAAAGGCTTCGTGCCGCCACATCTGCGCTTTCGACAGGATCGTGAGCGTGAAGCAGCTGAGGCTGAGGCTGAGGCTGCCGCTGCCGCTACGGCTGACATGGCCAAGCAGACTCCGCTGCCTGATTCGCCAGAACTCGAACCATCCACTCCGGATCTCGACCCGGCCATCACTTCTCCTTCCAGCGGCTCAGCTCGCTCTTCGACATTGCGGGTTACTCTAGGCGGTGCCAGCGGCGAACGTAGCTCCTCGCCACTCGACCCAACGGCACCAGAGTTCGCCATCAATCGTCGCTGAGTAAGCAGACGGATATTGGAGCACGAATCCCTCACGGTCACTACGAAAACGAAAACACATCTGATGGAATGAAAACATGCCAGCCGAGATGAGGTTGGCCGGCAAGAACTCAGAATGCAATGGGAAGGGAGGTTACGCGAAAAGGTTTCAATGGGTCTGTCTGTCCACGCGGACTCGCCGCTGTTTTGTGCGCTCATGGGCTGTTGTAAAAGTAAATATGTGTCTCCTTCGAACCCGCGCAAGGTTTCCGTCATGAAGTCGTCTCACGTACGTTGTCTACTCCACCTCCAGCAATTTGGGAGCCTCGTCATCGTTGCCGTGGGAGCCTTCGCCACTTGGTCTCCACGTGTGTGCCTGCCTCGGCCATACTCTCTTGTACAAGCTCACAGCGACAGAATCCAGAGGATTGATCTTCGCGTCGAATGTGGCCTTGAAATACCCGTGTGTTCCCAAAGTCTCTTTGATGAAGCCACTGCGGCCTCTCTTCGTCCACAACTGCAAAGCTCGGAAGTACTGCACATCATCGTTGTTGAAAAACATGTAGCGTACGGTGACCACCCGTTTGTGGATCTTGTAAGGATGCCCGGTAAGAATAATGCGCTTGGCTATGATGCGTTGCGTGGATGGCGGTAGAGTTGTGCCGGTTGCTATCAGGTCCAATTGGTGCGATTGCTGTGGCGAGATCTTGAGCGACTGCGCAAGATCTTCAATGGCATCGCCCGAGGTCGAGACTGTCGGTGCTTTGAAAAATAGGCATGGCACGCTCCCCCAAGTCACTGGACCGATGAAGGTTGCGACTGCAGTGCGGCCTGGGTGCAGGTAGCGGTCGAATTTGTGAACATTGTTCGGCGTGTTGCCTGCTGCGCTGAAGAGCGGGTTGATGAGAAGCCGGCGAGCGCCGCATTGCAAGATAAGGGACGTCTTGCTCTTGATCGGCTCGAGGTACTCAGATGAGAGCGTGATTGAGACATTGACGACTGTCCGTTTATGTTCATGCCGCAAGAGTGAGAACAGTGCTGCTGGTTTCGGCAGCTGTTCAAGCTCTTGCCTCCGGTTCTGCGGGATGTGTAAATGAACAGCGACACGCGTGCCAGGCTTTACACCGCCTGTAATAGCCTCTTTGACGACACGATTCTTTGCCGACTTGTAATCTGCAATTTCCAGCAAGCGAGCATAGTCTTCTGGTTCGTAAAGCTTGTCTTCTTCCGTCTCCCAGGCACTTGTCCTCAGACTCTTGAGGCCTCTGTACTTTGCTAGTCGCTCGCGCGCATTGACGCCTGGGTGGAGCTCGATCTCGTCTGGAAACTCCAAATCGTCTTCTGCCTCTTCACGCCTCGATTTACGATATGCCTCAATCTGCTCCGCTTCATCTTCCGGCGCTCGATCATCGAACATTTCGCTCTGTGGATACTCTGATGGCGCGCCAGCTTCCGTTGCGTCGTCCATGCGATCCTCAAAGTGAACATCAGCGGGTCCTGTAGCCGAGCCGTTTCCGTTCACATCCATCTCCTCGTCATCGTCTTCGTCCGCATCTTCCAGATCCGAGCCAGAGTAGTCCACATCGTCCAGATACCATGCAGCTTGGTACTTGCTAGTTCCCCGGGGCAATCTTCTCGGTGCAGGTATGTTATCTCGATCATCATCGTTGAAATAGTGGTGATCATCGAGTAGGACAGCCTTCCTTTCTGAAGGAGCGACGGAGGCTGTGGGTACATCATCCATAGTCGTCTCTTCGGGGGCAAGCTCTGCGAGATCGTCGCGCGCATCTGTAGCTTCCTCGAGGATCTGCCCTCCTTGGGGCTCGTCCACCGTCATTTCATCTTTTTTCATCTTCTTATGCCGTGTCTGAAGCGGCGCAGCTACAATCCTTTCGATCTGTACATCACCCCAATCGCCTACTTGCACCAGTCGATCGGCCTTCAAGCCTCTCCCACGAACAACACCAGTGACAATGGCCTGCTCACCCTCCCATTTGCAGTCTTCGAGTAACATCCAACTTCTGTCCTCTCGCCAGCGGATTCCCCTTGGCATGGTTGTGCACAAACTCCTCATAACATTGCTGCAGTCTTGCCTGTTGCCCAGGTCATGTACCTTCTCTTGCGTAGCAAAGAAATGCGTGATGAAGCTCTTCAGACTCTTCACAACGTCTGGCCGCTTTTTGACTGGCTCGACCCTGTCCAAACCGTACACCCCAGTGAGGACCGTGGACACACCTTGGGCTTCAATGCTCCGCAGAAGCTCTTCTCCAGCGTCATCAACCTCTTCATTGGCACTCAGTACAAACAGAACAAAATCTGCGACCCTACAAGAATCCAGGCATTGTATCACGTCCCTCGTCGGCGTCAGGAATCGCACTTTCTGCTTGAATCGTGGGACATATATGCTAGATGATTGCTCGTCGATATCATCGGCCTCGACACTGCCAGTAAGCTCACCGATGACTTTGGCAGAGCTCACATCGTCGCACAGAGGTACCACGGCAATAATTCGAGGCGCAGCATCGCGGCCTGTGAACACGGACGCCTTGTCCTCGCGGTCGTGGGCGTTATTCTGCCGCAATTGCTTTGCCCGGTTGCGCCTGTCAATCTTGGACATGACTTGCTGCTGGGGAGTCTTTCTGCTACCCTTCTCCCACGCTTCAACCTTGCCCTTCTGCTCGTTCTTCAACGACGATTTCGAGGCGTGGCGAGTCTTGAACGGTTTGTTGACCTGCTTAGTCGTTGGGCGGTGGGAGTGGTGTTCGGGCGCCATCGAGGCACTACGAGGCTCAGCGCCGCGTGCTCTGAATCGGAAGGAAAGTGTAGTCGCCAGTGTGACTGTATTTCTTCACAAGCAGAGTCGGGCACTTGCACGCTCACTACGCACTAGCAGAGGAGAAATTGTGCTAGTCTGTTGATAGCACGGACCCCAAATTCCGATAAGCATGGGCCCGCCAAGAATTCGTCCCTGTCAATGGCTGACTTCCATCGACATCAATCACATCGCAAGCATCAATGAAAAATGGTATTGGCCGAAGTTCCAGTAATTTATCGGTCTATCATCTGCATTTGAACTCTCTAGTCCCATCTGTTGCTGGCTAATAATGCTCTCCATTTCCAAAGCACCGCTAATTCGATTACCGATACCATCAGCAATCATGAGCCAGTCGGTCTGTGCTGTTACGCGGAAACGACAAATCGTGACAGCAGAGGTCAAATGCTTCGGAAGCCTTCTGGAGATATCATCCGAGCATAGATTCAATGCTCCGCTTAGATCCACGCTGTAGGTTGATGTGAAGGTAAGTGGCCCATATGACGCTGCAATGATGCACTTTTGTGCATGATGTCTACAATAGTATCTCTACTCTCTGGACCAATTTTCTGCTTTAATACACCTCCAAACTTTTTTTCACCTATATCGATCATGGCCACACAATTGGATTCTGTTTATAAAATCAGATGTAGCTGCAACCAGTACCCATGGGGCAAGACCGGCAGGGACTCCATTGCTGCTCGACTATGTGAGAAACAGCAAGGCTGGGACGGAAATGGTCCACAGACGTCGTTCTCAATTGACAATGACAAGTCCTATGCCGAGATGTGGATGGGTACATATCCGGAGCTTCCCTCATTCGTCGAAGAGACCGGCGAGGACCTCCAAGCCGTGCTGGATCGATATCCCAAAGAGCTTATTGGCCAAGAGACACTTGACAAGTTCGGCCACTCCAAACTTCCTTATCTCCCCAAGGTTCTCTCCATCGCGAAGGCTCTGCCTCTCCAGCTTCACCCCAACAAAGAAGTTGCGGCTAGGTTACATAAGGAGAAACCGAATGATTTCACGGATCCCAACCACAAACCAGAGATCGCCCTTGCTCTGGGCAAGTTTGAAGCCTTTTGCGGCTTCAAGCCACTCGAAGATATCGCAAATCTGCTGAAGATCGAGGCCCTTCAACAATTTGTCCCAGGCCAACAGCTTTCCTCGTTCACCAATCAGCAGCTCAAGACTGTCGTGGGCAACATGCTGAAAGCCGACGACTCTACGGTCAAATCGGTCTACAAATCTCTTACGGACCTTCCCGGATCACAATTCGGCAAGTACGATTACATTCCGAAACTAGCGCCCCGCCTCGCAGGACAATACGGCGAAGCAGATCCAGGCACACTTGTTGCACTGATCACAATGAACTACCTCGTCCTCGAAGCAGGCGAGAGCATTTACATTCCAGCAGACGGTATCCATGCGTACCTGGCTGGAGACATTATTGAATGCATGGCTCGATCCAATAACGTCTTGAACACGGGTTTCTGCCCTCGAGCAGAGAGAAGCAACATCGATCTCTTCTTGGAATGTCTGACTTTCACGCCGCATGCTGCTGAAGAAGCCATCCTTAAACCAAAGCCGTACAGCAAGAGCAAGAACGGAAAGTCCACGTTGTATGCACCGCCACTTTCGGAGTTCGACATGTTGCAGACAGAGCTCAAGGCTGGCGAGAAGGAGATCCTTGAGGCCGTGGATGGTCCGAGCATCTTACTCGCAACGAAAGGAAGCGCAAAGTTGAAGGCTAAAGAGAAGTCATACGGTCTGAATGAAGGTGCTGTGTACTTCGTTGGACAGGGCGTGGAAGTGGAGTTGGAGAGTGATGAAGGATTGCTCTTGCATACTGCATTGGTGGAAGGTAGCACTTCATGATTGCTCTCTGAGTACGCCCGAAGTGGTCACGACTTGATGTATACAGGATCTTCCACAGAGTTGTAAAGCAAAGACTTCAGGCACCGTTCCTCTTCCTCCTGTTTCGTTATGTCTGATCAAACTGATCCATTATCTGTCTCATAGCTCGCGTGTGTTTCGCTGCCATAATCGTATAAGTAATGGACGCAACTATGGCGGACTGCAGGGCCAACCATCCTAAAAACAACATCTTCCGCACGATTCTCTCCCGCCGACTCGTCTGCCGCTTGGTTCGGATGTAGCACCAGTAACATACGTATCGTGGCTGTGCAGTGTCCGTGCAGTCGCGTCTCTGGAAGAGGCACTGTTCTCGGGGAGCCAACTCTACGAAATTGATTGCCCGATTCTCCATATTTGCTTCTGGGTTTTGGCCAAATTTCGAAGGCTGGCTGTCGACATGGGCAACTGGTTGCAACATGGGCGCAGGCAGGTGCTCTAAAGGAGCATCGGCGATGTCCTGTGGCTGTGAGAGCGCTGGAAATGGCTCAGGAATTCGTAGAAAGTCGCTGGCTGCGTATGGAGTCGGTGTGCTCTGCGAGCTGCTACTGTCGCTGAACTGCGATTCTGTGATCTGTGGAATGGTAGGAAAGTGCAGCTTTGAACGCCATAGAGCACCGCGTTGCTTCGGAGACGGGAGCTGCAATGGAGACGGTCCGGGATCAAGGATAGAAAAGTCAAACTCGATCTCGGGAGGTGGAATCTGACCTGTCGCGAATGTCCTGCCGGGACTTGGATCGATAGGAGAGAAGCGTCCGAGGGCAGCCGCCGGTATTGCTCTGCTTGGCCTACTCGTATGTGGAGGCATAGTGGAGGGCAAACGTCTCGACAACTCGTGTCTGCGTAATTGGTGATATCGATGCGTTCGATGTTTATAGGCTTTGCTTGAAGTGTAGCTAGTGTTTGTGTCTAAGGACAGCACTTGCTATGCCAAATGCCGTAACAAGGACAAAGACCAGTACAAGGAAGAATATGTCGAGCCGCGACCACGGCCGATGATATCTGCTAAGCGAGGCAGTGAGTTGCGGTTGAGATCGCTGTGACGAACTCGCAGGGTCCATTCGATAATATGGCAAGAGTGGACCATGTCGTTGATACGAAGGAGGCGCGTCAGACTCATCGTAAGCGGGGGGAGCGTAAAGATAAAGGAAGGCAGCTGCAGATGGGCGCTGCGGTGGCTGTTGCTGAACTATACTATTCGCCATTGATTTGAGCATATGGCGTCTTTCCAGTAGCTATGTAGTCGGCAGCCACGGAGCTGGCCAAGTGCTGAAATGGAGCGCATCAGGAATTCTCCGCTTTGTACGTTGTCGAAGCTATATCCTGCGACGGTTGCGTTTGTGCATCCCATTCGGAACACTAGTCAGGCTGCACAAAGCGTTAGCCTTGATGTGTGCCATCTCGCGGTACTTCGCATCATTGGCTCGGACGCTGCGGGAGGGCTGGAGGTTGCTCTTCTGTTGACTTGGTGTGCGCATCGGAGGCGCTTGTGCCGGTCACTGAAGCGTTGCTTTTCTTACTACTGCGCTGCCGCCATTGGGCTGTGGCCTTGTCATAAGCAGCAGAAACACTTGAGCCGGCAGACACCATTTTTGACTGCGCCCACCCAATATAACTCTGCTCGTTCTTATTTTCAACTTGTTCCTCCAACCCTCGAACATACTCGTCCGACACCTCACTGAACGCGTTGCCTTTGCTTTTCTCTTTCTGTTCATTCTCCACACGCTCTCTGTTCTCCTTCTCATCTTGCTCTTTCAGTGCACTCTCTTCCTCTGTAAGGGCCTCAAAATCAACGTCTTCGAAGCCGATTTGGTTCAAAATCGGCCCGGTGAGAAAACGGTATCTGGTGTGACCATTGACAAGGCTGCTGACATCAAAATTCTCCACACCCTTCACATGTTCAATAGCCTGCAGCCCCGCGACGCCCAAGGATATGCTCTGACTTCTGTACAAGTAGCCAAGAACATAGTCGTTAGAGGAGTAAATGTTGACGAGTCGACCCGATACCACACTCCTTAGAATGCGCCACTCAGCAGAAGTGGCAGAGGCAGGCGTGCCTATGAGTATAGCGTTCTCGATGAGCCCAAATGCCTTGCGCTCTGCCAGTTGCTGCAAACAAGAAAAGACGACTTTAGCACCCATGCTATAGCCAATCAATGTTACGGGCCGTTCTCCCTGTGCCTTGTTGATCAATGCATCCGCGAGAACCTCTCCGCATTTTTGTGCTCGGTGGTTGGCAACCGAGAATGGGTTGTCGATGATGCGACCCACCTGGCAAACATGAGCGGGGCCTCTACACAAGCGAGTTTATGAACTATTTCTCTTACCTTCAGTAAAGCCAGCGGCCATAGGCCTGCATAGAGTGCCCCGAGAAGTGTCCGTTTGATTATCTCGGTTTTGGCATATGCCCAAGCGGCACTGGTGACCACCGTGGAAATGGAGTTACCCAGGTTCATTAGCGCCTCAAGTTCCCAGCGCAATGCGAAGGATTCCAACTGAACCCCTATCACCTTCCAAGGCTCCACAACCTCTTCCTGTTTGGTCAACCATCCGCTGATTCCAATAGCGACGCGCAGCCGGCGGAATTCCTTTTCAATCTTGCGTGGGCGATGGTGCGTACGAACAGGCTCGAAGCCGAAATCTTCGATTTCTTTTGCGTATTCATCCATCATCTTTCCCGTCATACGTCCACCGTATGCGCCAAAAAGACCACCGACAAGCACTCCAGAACCAGCCAACGCGCCCAGATAGCCAGCCGTAGCCGTGCCCGCGAGACCGATACCTCCCATCACCGTGCCAACTCCAGCCGCGAGCAGCGGTGCCGCCAGGCCTCCAGTTACACCAATCAGTGCTGCACCAGCTGCGGTTGCAAGGCCCACCTTCCACCTCCTGGCCGTCTTGTTCTCTTCGGCCTTCTTCTTCGTTTCCTCGTCTGCCGTCATGTTTTCGGCGGCAGCCAACAAGCCTCGGGCAACCTTGCTCTCATCATGGCCGAGAACATCAATCGGTAAATCTAAGCTTGTTGATAGGCGCAGAAGTAAGATTCGAGATTCGGCATGATAGTGTTCAAGGCTGAGCAGCAAGAGCAAAACACAGTGCAGGATGAGTGTGCGCTGCTCCTCTGTGAATTTGCGGAGTGGACTGTCGATTGGCGGATACAGAGACTTCATGGAGTTGTTGACTAGTTTATCATATTTGGGAGGGCTCTCAAATCGCATGGGAGGGGACGCAGCTCGAGCCTCTTCTTGTTTCTTATTCGACGATGAGTCATGTTTGCGGCGCCTCTCTTCTTCATCTTGAGAATTGAGTACTTCCGTAACCCGCTGGATGACACTGGACCGCCATTTGTCCCAATGCTCAAGAGCTGCGCTTTTGAGCTCCTTCGACTTCGCTTCTGCCAGCTCTTTCTCTCGCTGTGCCAACTCCTTCTGCTGCCTTTCTGCTTCCTTCTGCTTCTGTGTTGTATCATCTGTCTCGGTTCGCGCCTTTTCGTCGACTGCGGGCGGAGCTTCACCAAGGTCCTCAACGACCAAGCTGGTGTTGGATCCGGTCTGGTTGGCATCAAATGCGTCTTCAATGTTCTGCTTCATGGCTTCGGTGCAGTCGGCAATCAGCAGAGTCAACGCAATGCGATCCTCGTGCGTGCGCAGAATGGTCGTTAGCGTCTCTCCCTGGGCCTCATCTTCGCCAGCGCCGCCATTGGCACGGGCGGAGAATGGAGTGGACAGCTTGTTCAACATGCCGCTCATGATTGATAGTGATGAGAGTGTAGCACTCGCCTACCCGAACTCTGACAGTAAGAGTCAGAACTGTCCCTTACTTGAGCTTGCGCACGGGACGGAGCCATGATGAAGTTGATGACGTGAGAGCGATGGTTGGAAGTTGCACAAACCAGATCTTCGTGTTCCCTGCAGTAGCTCCACACGCGCCGAGCCTAGTGCCGAGACCCACTCACCAGCACGAAGCCACGAGGCGTCGTGGCCTTTGCCATGAATTTCCAACATGAAGGCTCCCGCCAATGATGCAGAATATGGCTTCTCCCAAACCGCTGCGTGCTGCCCGCTAGGCTGAGATATGAGCTGAGTGGACACTAATCATTGCTTTGACCATGGAACAGAGTCCACTCACTCAGCAGTCGCGGCCGAATGTTTTCGAGCCTAAAGTGGTTGGCCTGTACAAGCATCTCTTCCTCGTAAGACACTCTCAACAAGATTTCAGAGGTCTGCTGACAATGGTAGGAGGTTGAAGAAGACGACAAAGACGATGCATTCTGGACGACGCTTTTCCTTCTGAAGCCTGATACCGAGAGGCTGCGAGAGATCCTTGATCAGATCGATGCCGAGTTCTTGCTACACATTCAGGTATTGGTCCTAGCACTGTGAGGTCTCATCCGGTCTGATTTGCCACAGCACCAACCTCAGCAACTACTTCTTCAAGCTCTGGCCAGAGTCAAGGCTGCTCAAGCGCCTGCAGACGAAAATGCCTTGGATGTGAGTAGCATGGTATTCAGCAGATGGATATGCAGTTAATGACTTAGACCTTGACAGTGTTCCTCGCCATCGTGCTCTCAAAGAAGTTCACCAATCCCAGCTCGGATGTGATCGAAGTTTTGGCTGGGATTGACAATGTTGACCCTGTATTCTTTGATCTAGTCGGAACTCTAGATCATGCCATCAAGGACGGGAGGAGCAGTGAGTCGAGCTATCGCCGCCATGATATCCATGAGACTGATGATACCAGTTGAGCTGCGACAGAAAGCCGTGCGCATGGCAATTGCGGTCGTCGCTGGTGGCTACCAGACTGCCTTGGTGTCCTATTTTGTGCAAAAAGACTTCTTTCCAGCGCTCATGAAGTTGCTGCATCAGCTGGACAACCCGCTACAAGCAGCAGAGCCTCTTTTGCTAACGGGACTTCTGGCAAACTACAACAAGTTCGAGTCAAACAACCAATATCGCGTCCGCTTCGCCGACTTCGTCAACGAGGAGACAATGATCAGGGTCGCACAGAGCATAGCCTGGACTACTGCGGTGCTCAGGCAAAAATACACTGCCATTCTGGACGATACACCGGCTGGCTGGAGCATAGGTACCACGTTGTCCTATGTTGGGCTCGGTTCGCTGGCGGGAGCGAAGCCTGCTGGGTCTGCGCTGACCGAAGAACAGCAGAAAGATGCATTCGCACAACAGTGAGTCTCCCACGTGTTTGTGTCATTGCTTCACTAACATCCGTAGGCCTGGAAAAGAAGCAGCGACGATGCTTACCGTCTACGATTTTACACTAGCCAACAAACTCTTCTGCCACCATTTCGTCACCCTCCAACCCCCAGATAAGAGTCGGGCAGCGCCGTTCGGCACGTTTCTCTCTCTTGTGTCCTACCTTCATCAACATGCCTACAGAAACGCCAGAGCTTCTCTTTACGCATACCTGACCATGCTGATCCTTCTGAATTTGGTCGAGGATCCGACAATAGCCAAAATGCTTTGTGACACAACAGCGCCCGTACGCATGTGCAGACAAAAGCCACCACACCTTCCGTTGGTCAAAGGTGATCGACCATACATGGCTGTCATCTTGGACGTAATTGTGGAGGGCATCAATCACAACCTCCGCAAGAAGCTCGATACGGAGCTTTATCGACAAAGCTTCATTGTGCTATCGAGAGCAATGTCATATCTGGCCAAGTCTCGCACAAAACTTGTCTACCACTGGTCTGAGCTTTGGAGATCCCTTCTGTCCTTCGTGCGTTTCTTGACGACATATGCGGAGGACTTACAGCGACTCTCGGATATGTCACATCTGGCCAACAGCTTGACGGAACTGCTCACAACAGCAATGTCGAATGGAGAGACCTTTTTGCCAGACGCAGCGGCGTATGACGATCTCTTCTACAAGTTGGTAGAATCTGGCGAAGCGTTGGGAAAATTTCGCGATGCCTACGGCTTAGCAAGATCGGATGAAAATAAACCTATCAACACATTGATAGGGGTGTCGAAACACTACCAGGAGCTAATCGAAACGCAAAGAGGACAGGCCACTCTCCTGACGCCAAAAGAGGTCAACAAGGTTATCAAGCAGGGCTACGATACCCTGGCGATAGAGACAAAAGAAGGTCTTGACCAATTTGAGAGGTTCCGGGAAGCAGACCATAAAGTTGCTCTCAAAAAGATTGCGAGGATTGCCGTGTTAGACGCAGCGTCCTTAGTCTCATGACACATAAACTTCATCTCGTAGCTGGGCTGCGCATTGAGGTCTGTTGCAGCAAATTATTAGCGAGGTTCTCTGGTCTGTCGTCTTTGCAGGTCAACAAGGCCACCGCGCTTCCTTTGCTACGCTCCGCAGCAACATACAGTCACGACTTGCACTACGGGCACATCTGCCTCAAATAAGAGCTGTGTGCATTGTGTAGAGATGCAACCACACAAGAAGTGGACCTGCCAGACCGAATGCCCCGCTCCCACGAGCTCACACGTAAGAATCAACAGTATTGCTAACGAACAGTGCAGCATCTCACCAACAATGAACGACTACAAGTTACCCAGCGATCCTGTCGCTAACCCCAAATCAGTTGTGTCAGGTCCTCACTACCGATTTACGGTCCTCGACAGCCGAGTTCTACGGTACGAGTGGGCAGAAGATGGCAACTTTGAAGACCGTCCATCGACATTCGCCGCACATCGCAATTTCCCCACACCAGAATCCAGCGTGATAGACAGGACGGATCAACTGGAGATTATCTTGCCTTCGTTACGATTGACGTACGACAAGAAGAAATTCTCACCGAACGGCCTTGCAGTGACTTTCAACTCGAAATTGACAGAACATGGAGCGGAGTGGCGCTTCGGAGGGGAAGCTGACAAGTTCAATCTTGGTGGCACCGCTCGAACACTGGACTTGGTGGAACGGGCGCTGTGATATGGGTGCCGGGATCATATCTCAAGCAGGATATGCGGCTTTGGATGACACGGACAGCATGGTGTTCGACCAGAATGGATTTTTGACGCCGAGGCCGGGAGGAGATCGCGTCGATGGATATATTTTCGGATATGGCCACGACTACCAAGGTGCTATGACCTCCTTCTATGCCGTTTCGGGTGGTCAACCGATCGTTCCTCGGTGGTGTTTGGGCAACTGGTGGAGCAGGTATTATGCCTACAGCGATGCGGAGTACCTCGATTTGATGAGGAAGTTTGGCGATAATGATGTTCCTCTGTCCGTGGCGGCAATCGACATGGATTGGCACTGGGTCAAGCAAGACTTTGTTCCTCATACAGGCTGGACGGGCTACTCGTGGAACAAAGATCTCTTCCCGGATCCGAAGGCTTTCCTCGATGCTCTACATAACATGAGGCTGAAAGTGACGTTGAATGATCACCCGCATTCCGGGATCCATCCCCATGAGGACGTGTACGAGGGAAACTGCACGCGCTCTAAATCACAACACCGAGCACAAGGATCCGATAGCTTTCGATCCCACATCTCCAGAATTCATGCATGCCTTCTTCAACGTGGTGCACCGCAGTCTTGACAAAGACGGAGTAGATTTCTGGTGGATCGACTGGCAACAAGGTCTTCACTCTCGAATTCCAGGATTCGATCCATTGTGGGCACTCAACCATTTCCAGTATCTCGATACGCAACAATCAAAGCCCGATTCGTCGCCGATTATCTTTTCTAGGTATGCAGGTCCCGGAAGTCATCGGTACCCCGTGGGGTTTTTCGGGAGACACGGTCGCGAGCTGGAAATCTTTGCGATTTCAGCCTGAGTTCACGGCGACGGCATCGAATATCGGCTTTGGTTGGTGGAGTCACGATATTGGTGGCCATTTGCCTGGATATCGTGACGACGAATGTGCGGCTCGCTGGGTGCAGTATGGAGTGTTTTCTCCCATCTTACGGTTGCATTCGACTGTCAATCGCTGGATGTCGAAGGAGCCATGGCTGTACCGCTCCGAGTATATGGTGGCGATGCGCGACGCCATGCAATTTCGACACCGGTTGGTGCCGTATCTCTACTCTGTCAATGCTGCTCGCGGAGCGCGATTGCCCTTGGTTCAGCCACTCTATTGGCACCACCCCGAGCGAGAAGTCGCATATCAGTATCCGAATGAGTACTACTTTGGACCTTCGATGATCGTTGGCCCAGTCGTGGATCCTCGAGATGGAAGATCGAATCTTGAGGAAGTCAAGATGTGGATTCCTCCATGTCGACACGTGGATATGTTCACAGGGACGGTGTATGATGGAGATCGAGAGATCAAGGTCTATCGTGATTTGGACCACGTTCCGGTCCTTCTCCCAGAAGGCTCGATCATTCCACTGGACAAAGATGCAATTCCTGGCAATGGGTGTCTGAACCCTGTGGGCTTTGAGGTGCTCGTCGTTGTGGGTCGCGATGGAGAATTCGAACTGGTAGAAGACACTGGCGATGATGGAGAATGGCAGGGAGACGCGAGCACGCAACGAGCAACTATCATCTCATTCGATCAAGCAGCTGGGCGATTGTCGTGCAACGGAGGTGGGAAAGCATGGAAATTCCGCTTCGTATCGTCCGCCGTCGACGCTGCCACCATTCAAGTTTCTGTCAACGGTGCCGAGTTTACGAGAGCACAAGTGAACAGTGTCACTGTTTCAGGCCACTCCGACATCGTAGTAGAGATTCCAGCGGACCTGGCAGCTTCAGATCAGATTGAGATTCTGCTCGGGGCTCATCCTCAATTGGCGGTACTAGACCATACTGCAGCCTTCGAGTCGGTTCTCAGGAATTATCAGACAGGTTTCCATAAGAAGGATGAGATCTGGGAGATTCTACAGTCTGACAAAACGTTGTCTGTGAAGATTGGTAGATTGCTCAGTCTGGATATGGAAGAAGTGTTCTTGGGACCTATTGTAGAGTTGATGCTGGCTGATAGTCGGTGGCAGGGAATGGCCGTGCAGTGAGAATGTCTTGTATGGAGGCAGGTCATGTATAGATCGGAAAAGATGGTTGGAACATACGCAGCAGACCATTATGCGCGCATGATCGCAAAAGTGTAGGTCATCAGTTGATGGGAGAAAATGTATGTGATTCCGCTCATCGTGGCGATCGTTGGGACGGGTCCGTGCGGATGTGGTTGCGTTTACGTTCGGAGGTGCATTGTTCGAGATGCCGGATCCTGCCTTGTCAATACTGTTCCATGGTTTCCCCCACCGATGTTGAGGATTTCATTGCATTTACAGCTGTGCGATGTCGGCGAGTGACTGGACATGGAATCATCACCACCAGGGCTGCTGGAAGGCATCCCGGTCGCGTGTCCAGCTTCCGTATTGAGGAACCAATATCTCGAAGCATGGGTAGAGGCGTGCGTTGTAGCCTGACGGAGTGAGGGCGACGGCGCGGACGGGTGTCTGGTCTGTAGGCAAAATGTGGCGCTGGATGTCCGAAATCTGGGACTGGAGGTGCGGGATTTGGTCCATCACAGTCCGGGCATTTGGCACAGTGCGACGTGCGATCCCTGTTCTTCGACGCGGTGCATGGCGTGCATCCTAGTGGGTGGAACGAATGCTGGTATACAGAATTGCTCCCACGGCCGGTACAGAGAATGGAGGCGGTAGCGGATGTGGAGGAGGGTGGTGGTGGTGGTGGTG
>ANSM01005670.1:0-13978 GCA_000347735.1 Cercospora canescens BHU | reverse complement strand
GAATCAAGCGAGAGTGAGGTAGTAACAAGTTGGCCACTCTGGGCTTCTGTACCGCGGCTGACTTTGTGCTCTCGGCTATTGGCGCGCGCAGGACAAAGACAATCGCAACTTCACCTCGATGCGGCGCTACGACGGACACGATTCCGAGCGCAGACAGCAGCAAAAGCATCTTCCGCTCCGGCTCACGAGGCCGATGCATCTGGCGCAGGCAAAAACAAGACCACGACCGGCGATTGGGGGACAACGACACGCGTGACGGGTTCGCGATGCTTGGCGGGCCATCGTGTCCATCAAGGTGCTCCCTCTGCGCAAGTTCGTACAATCCGTCCTGACGTCGAGCGACCATGGACCCCTCCACCTCGACCTTCGGCACTCTGGGCCATCAATGTGCTTGATCTCTCTCGCCTTCACTTCTTGATCCGCCATATTCGCAAACTTGGGAGCCCGTTTTGTGCTGGACAGCATTCGTCAAGACACGCGCCGCAGTCCCGGAATTGCACCCCCACGGACTTTCTTGACGGCCTCCGCCCACGCCGCACAAGCTTCTGGGTAGAAAGGCTGAGGGTCTCGAACAACCGTCTGCCCCAATCCAAACGTCTTGCGCACGATCCACCTTTGCCGCCGAATTCCAGCCAGGCGTGGTCGGCACGAATTGTCAAGCATGACGAGGTTCGAAGAGAGTGCTCTTCGCAACAGCGTCGCCGAGCAGAATCCTTCGACGCTGCCCTACTGGCATCCCTCCAGCCAATTCTCCTCCTTGATTGACCCGGACAATGGCCAGGGCGATCGGCTACAATACCAGGCTCTCGCGAGCGAGCAAATGCCACCGCCTTCACAGCACTCCACCGGCGAGCAGTCTGCGGCATACCCGCCGTTCAGTGATATCTCGCAATTCGCGCAGGAGTTTGCACGGGCGGAGCACGCCTCGCCGGCGCAATACAGCCCTGTTGTATCAGTCAAGGTTTGTTGCGACCCCGTGGCACTCGCTCATCGCGATCGAAGCTGACAGACATGATGCCACACAGACGCCCACGGGAACGCGGACAGTGCGAAGACCAGGCCTGGCGGGAGCACCCGCCTTGGTGTGCGGACGCTATTGCTGCCACTGGACCATCGACGGTGCAGCATGTCACCAACAGTTTGGAGATGCCAAGACGCTGAATGAACACATTCGATCTCATCATGTGCGAGGCGCAGGGAGCTTCGTATGCCAATGGCAAGGCTGCGATAAAGGCTCATTTCCTACGGCCAACAAACTGGTCAGACACGTGCACTCTCACACCGGATACAAGCCCTTCCAATGCCCAAGCTGTACGCAAGCATTCGTGACCAAGGACCAACTCGATAAACACCTCACCACCCACACTGGAGCCAAAGACTTCGTATGCAGTTGGCCAGGTTGCGGGCGCTCTTTTGCAGTGAAGCACGCACTGGACGGACACATGAACAGCGTTCACCTCAAGGCGAAAAAGCATGTCTGCCCCCATTGCTCGCAAGCTTTTGACGACTCCTCAAACCTATCAAAACACAAGAAACAGGTTCACAATACGGAAACTGGCATCAAGTGCCCCGCCAGGCATAGCCATGGATGCACATATGTCGACAGCCGTAAAGACAAGATGAAGGAGCACTGCGAACGTGAAAGCCACGGCCTGGAGATCGCCAACGATCCCCACAAATGGAATCTCTACGTACAAGGATTTAAATCGGCATCGAAGAAAGCCGAGTCTCGACGGTCTCGAGACATCAGCGGTACCCCGATGTCGCGTGCTTCCAGCATCTCGAGTATACCGTTCGCCCCCACTCCCTTTCGAGTGCCGGCGTTCGAATGCAGTAAGCAGGACTGCAACATTCCTGTATGCATTCCGTGCGACCTTGGTTGCAGCGATTATCATGAGTTGTTTCCTGATTATCTCCAGCCGTGCGATGATGCTGCATGCGATCCTTGCGATCCCTGCAACGATCCCGACTGCGATCCTGCCACCCGGCAGGAGTGCAGCATTGAGCCGTGCACGATGCAACACCACGAGCCTTGCACTCTCCAAGAGGGAGTCTGCTCGATACATCACCATGATGACTGCACGCTTCAACATGAGCCGTGCACGGTGCCAAATTGTCGAAGCGCGACCTCGACACCCTCACAGCCGCCCACACCGCATGGGGCGGTTGCCCAGCAGGCTTTCTACGCCTACCATCCGATCAGTGGGCAGACCGAAACCTTTCAGGATGCCGAGCACCCTTTCCAGCTGAGCACAGCACAACTCGACGAATACATGTTTATGAACCAATGACCTGAAGATAGAGTGATAGATGGGAAGGGAATGGCATTACAGAAACGATGCCTCTGCGAAGGATACGAAGCACGATGGGCACAATCGCATGCCTGAAGAGAGGGCCTGGCGGAGACTATGTCCGTCAATACCAAAATAAGTGAACGCATGCGAACAGATACCCAACAATCTCTTGAACGCATTAGTTATGAACTGCTGTTTTCCAGCTTTCTTTCAATATTCTACTGGTACACCGGCCAATAGCAAAGCCGTTTTAGGGCGTCGCAGTCGCTATGCGACCTACTTAGTCAAGCCTCTCACATTCGCTGCCTGCCGTCGCTAGCTCCAGCGAAATGTGCGGCTGTGCCAGCTACGCTTGTATACTCCTGACTTTTCTCGTACTCTTGAGCTCACCCGCTCATATGCAACCTCCAACGCCATCGCTGAAATGTCATCGCGTCTTTTGTCGACTGGAGAAATGCTTTGCATGAGACCTCAGAGTTGGCCTCACGTACGTCTTGCTTGTTCTTCGTCTCCTCGATTTCTTGATTGTTCTTCCTCCGTCGCACGGCTCAGGCTGCTTGTTCAGTATGGCCGCGATCCGTACGGTGTAGCTCCGTAGACACTTCCCGCCCCACCATAAGCAGTGTTTCCGCCGTATGCAGTTCCGCCTCCGTACCCATCAGGTCCGTAAGATGTACCTCCGCCATATGCGCTCTGCGCACCATTGCCCAGAGGGTCATTCGGACTAAAGCCTCCCCCAAAGCCGTTCTGGTCGCCCGCTTGGCCGTCGGAGCTCAAGTCTCGTATTATACCAGCAAGTTTGGCTTGCAGCACTCGAATTCCAGAGTGCAAGATCTGGTCCGGGGGCATGACACCTGTCCCTTCAAGCTCGAAGTAGAAATTTGTCGGCTCCGCCGCATAGTCGAACGGTTCTCCTTCCTGCGGTGCTTCTTCCCAATCGCCGTTTTTTTGCGGTTCTGGCCATTCGGCCTTCGGATCCGTTTCGTACCATAATGTTGTGTGCTTCAGCTTGTTCCACGGGTCATATTCGAATCCGATAGCCGCCGTGGGCGCCCACTTCGCGTGCTCTTTCGCAATGCCTTTCTTTGCTATGCACTTTATCCTCAGTTCCTGGCCTTTTCGCAACTGGCAGATCAAAGGGCCTTGGCCAGCTGGGTCGGCGATGATGGGCGCACCACGCTGAGGTAGATCATCTGATGAAGTCCCGTTCATGCCGCTCGAGCGATTGTAGGTTGCGCCTGGCGCACCGGACTCGACGAACAGATCGCGCGCAAAGACTTTGAGATTCTGATCACTGTTGCGGTTCGCGGCGTTCAGTCGCAATACGACGCTGCAATTATCGCAGTACTCGTCGCACGTGCAGTCTCGGAAGTCGACCATTTCGTCTACGCCCTTGGTACTCAGCGGGATAAGGCCCAGGCGATGGGCGAGGAATTCATCGGCCAGGACGGAGGTGTTGCTTTCGATTTGACAGAGATCGATGGCGATGGTGGGCACTTCGGCAAGCATGACGCGCCGGACGGAGTTGGCGAGGGCGAGCGAGGTGTTGGACAATCGGAAGCGGATCGTGGTATTCGAGGTCTGCCACAGTCGCGCGTGTTATTCTGTGTGTTCGCACATCTCGCGCCAATAGCCCTTCGGCTTTATTCGCAGCACTCACCTCTCGGATTGTGATCTTTGGTCCGCTGTCATCGCCATCAGTGGCGCCAAATGCGTCGTAGTCCATGTCGCCGTTGACCGTTCTCGAGATTTCTTGCTTCGATGTTGCGGAAAGTCTTCACGAGCGATTTGGCAGCCGTTCCGTAAAGGACTCGAAGTCGTAAGCGTGTGGTGGATGTGGGAGAAAGAAGCGCAGAGAGAATGGCCGTTGTCGTGAGTTCGCTGCGATGGCGTTCTTTCACAACGCGACTTTCGAGGCCGAGAGCCGCTAGCAGGGGTCTGCATGCTCACTTCAGCTCACATGCTTTGAGCTCAGTACGGTACGAACTGAGAAACATCATTTAGAAAGGAATCGGAGAAATTGATTTGCAAGCAGTTTTCTTGTATCTTTATCTGGACCATTCATACTAATTAGTTATTCAAAGACGCCATCACAATCAACAGTCTCGCTAAACTTCGCTACAAACCCAACTCACTGCGACCTTTATTCAAACGCCATCGCCATGCTGCTATGCTGCTATGCTACACCTGCGCATCGACTCATCAAAACATCCAAGTTACGGCCAAAAAAGCACCAAGAACCACCCAGATCTTGCTAGGTCCGTGGACTGACGCCGCACCTCCGGCAAAGAGTCCAGGGTCCGCCGTGCCACTTCCCTGTGAAAATCCTCCAGCCAGTGTGGTTGGAGGGCCCATTAACTCGGGATCCTCGATTGTGGGAGTTGGCGTAGGCTTGTGAATTGTTGCCATTGTAGTGTTGAGAACAGGAAGGAACTGGTTGCCCTGTGTCGGGTTGGCTGGCGAGGAGAATTGCACCTCAGAGGCCGTCCAGACATTTGTGTAGGCAGGTGTAGTAGTCGCTGCTGGAACTGGGTAAGGGGCTTCACCAGTTGCCTCTGAGCATGGAATTTCTGGCAGAGGTTCCACTGATGGTGGCAGCCCGGGCAGTATTCCTGGTGCTTCTGTTGGCGCTGGTGGCTGCTCGGGTCCTCCGCCAGGAAGGGAAGGCATCACTGGACCAATGCCGATACTTGTCGGAGGGAGCATTGGCGCATTGGGGCCAGTCGGTGCGTGAGTCATACTCCCATTGCCGCAATTGGAGACCACAGTGCTGTAGCTTGTCAAGGTTCCAGTGATGATGGTGAGAGTGGTCAGCGGAATCTCTGTTGGCGTAGTTGGTGGAGGAAGTTCCGTCCAGATGGAGGCGGAGCTGGACAGAGTTGGCTCACTTGGGGGCGGTACCAATGGATATGTACTGGAAGGCGCGTCAAACGTCGGGTATGAGGCTGGAGGAGGCGGAGAAGGCGGAAGCTCTGCAGCCGTTGTGGGCGCTGGAGGCAGGACGGGAGGCTGGGTGCTCGGGGGGAATACCATGGTGCCATTTCCACAGTCAGAAGTGACGGTGCTGAGAAACATCGAAGATCCCGTGGTAAATGTTACCGTAGTAACGTACGATGGCAGAGATGCCGTAGGTAGCAGGTCGACATCTGGACTCAATTCGTATTTTGTTCCCGTTGTGAGAGGAAATGGCGAAGGGTACGACGTAGGTAAACCGGCTGGAACAGTGTATGTGCGTGTGGCGGAGTCGACAGTTGGGAGCAGAGCAAGTGACTCCTGTGTGTAGCCAGCGGCCTGGGTGTTGAACTCCGTTGTGAGTGAAGTAGTACTTGCCAGATCGGTCGGCGGCAATCCTTCAACAGCCTGTGTCGCTTGCGCTGCTGCTAAGTCGGCCGCCGTCTCCGCTTCGTTCGTCTCTGCCGGCAAGGCAGCGGCATCAACACCAGGGGCCTCGGTAGGAGCTGGCGCCACTCCAGTCTCAGCGGCCAGCGCATCAATAGGAGTGGTGTTCGGCGTTGCTGCCGCTGAATCTGCTGCCAGCTCAGCTGGAGTGGTTGCCAGCGCCGGGTCGTTCAACGACAGAGCCACATCGTTCGACGGTTCCGCCAATGCAGCTGCAGTGGATGAGGACAACTGCTCATATGCTGCGACCAGGTACGAGACGGAGCTCGATGCTGCAACATCTCCGGTGTTGTTCAGCAAAGTCTGAGCTGAGGTTGCTGTGGCAGCGGCAAGCATCATGCTGTTTGAGGCTTTCATGGTTGCAGTGGCTTCGAAACTCTAGGTTGCCAGTTGTAAGACTGGTCGAAGCAATGTATATGATGCGATGCACAAATGTAAAACGGTATCAGACGAGGAATAAGTGGTTTACTGACCTTGGAATCGAGCAATGATCGAAGCCATGATATACGCTTGCACGCAGCCTACAGCCATCTCTTTTCGCGTGGCCAGCCTTTCTGATAGTGTGAGATTGCTGTATCACACCAATCTCGACCAGCCTCACGGAAAGTGCGCAGGTGTGTCAGAAGCTCGAATGACGGCACAGATGGAGAATGTTGTGGCTGTCATGACCAACGTCTTGCAGCCCTGAGGCAGTCACACATTACGCCAACGGGCGAGGCTGGGCCTCTGCGTACGGGTGCATCGGCAGCGATGTAAACATCCCAATTCAAGGTCAGCCACCGCTGCCTCGTCATGAACGATGGCGAACGTTTGTTGTCGCATTTCCGCACAACGGTGCGAACGCAACGTTAACATATCCCTTTTGGAGGCCGGACCAGTGGAACCGTATATCTTGCGTGCTGCTTTTTGTCCTCGTGACACTTGCAGCGTTGTGCATGATCGAAGTCCAGGTGGGAATGAGGCTAGAATGCAGGTAAACCCGTGAACTCTGCAACGGTCATCAGCCTTAAACGGCGTATCGTCGACGCCGCCCCTAGCGAGACTTGTGAATGACGCGCAATCAGGTTGGAGCAGACACTGCAATGTAGTACGGGATCGCGGCTTGCTGGAACATCAAGGCATCTCTCCATGTGTCATTTCATCGCAATTGCACGCGCAGCCTCTGTCAGCCCAACACGCTTCACTGCATCTGCCTGAAGGCTGAACGGGCGTAATGCCACGGGCTCAGTCTCGTCTGGGGCAAGAGGAATGGCATCGTATCAGTGAGCTGGTCCAGTTTGGCGAGTCTCTAGGTGGCTTTGACAAAATGCACGAACGCACCAGTCGCTGGCATTCGATGCTATCGCCTTCGCCATCTTCATGCCACTTTTTTCTCAGGGGGTCATCGCTGGTGGTTCGCTTGAACATCGGGTGCAGATATCGCGGCGTGGAGAGGACGGTGCTCGGAAGTACAGTCCTCCACATTCACGTCGTGGAGGCACGTCTGGCGCTTTAGAGTATCGTCGGTGAATTCGCCCGCGTGGAGCTGCCGGCGTTGAACCAGATTGCAGTAGATGGTGGATTGAATGAAGACGGCGAATGGCTGATGGGAAAGAGTGGAGTGTCCAACAGAACAGGCTCGACTGTCGCGATCCATGTTGTTGTGCCAAGTCGGGCCTTGCCCTGAGCGCACGGGAACCACCGCGCATCCTAGGAACATCCTGGAGAACGCGTCGACCGCAGTCGAGCTTCATCGCGTCCTCCAACCAAATCCGCCCAATATTCATTTCGCGCAACTGCCTGCTGCTATGGGTCCTCCTACGCGCGGAAAGCAGCAATGAGACCAGCTGAGGAGCGTCCTGAATCGACACATGATTTGCCAAACGGAGCTGTCCCAATTCAGATGAGCCTCCGCAGTGCCTCCGCTGCTGCCGACGAAGAGCGTTGAGCACTCTGGAATGACACCTTCTCAACTCCGCCAATTGTTCTCATGACCATTCATGCAGACCGCTCACCACCTTCCGGAACGGGGCGTCACAATTCACAATCACACGCACAAGCAGGAAGACATCTGCAAGCCGTCGCTTATCAAGGACAAGCTTGCCGCCGAATGTCTCGACGTCTTCCTCCGGGCGCAAGATACCACTACCTTCTGCTTTTAGTGGGATCGACAAGCATGCTAAGCTCTGTACTAAGCTCTTTTCTCCCCGAACTCTAGTGGCCCCCGTTCGCAGCAGTCCGGTCGCAGGCGGAAAGATACCACTGGTACCTTCATTCTGGCGACTGCTTCGTCGATCAGAATGCAGCACGGGAGCCGCGCTTGCGCAAATTCGGCAGCTTATCCCACATCTTCACTCAAGCTTCCTTGAGTGGCTCAAGCGCCAGACCTTAGTCGATGTCACCATCGCTCTCGTACGAGGAACGATAAGCGTCTGTCAAGCAATCTAGCACAGCCTTGGCAAGCCTTGACTGTTTTACTGGTGGGTGAAGTGAAGACCGGGTTCATGCTCAAGACACACGTGCGCGCTGTGAACAATGAGCTCGCTGCCAGTGCTGCTCCGCGTATGAGTACCGCGAGGTGAGTGCAATCTTACGCGACGTGCAGGACGGCCCTTTCACCTAACAGGCAGGTATCATCGCCTAGCGTTCGTTCACTGTGATGTTGTCCCGATGTGAAGCGAACGGGGACTTCTACGCCCAGGCGCAATCAAGGAAAATTAACACATCAGTAGAGCCCCTTGTGGCGGCGATTGTATAAAGGTGAGGAGGTTTGCCCAGACAGTGCGGTATTCAAGAAAACACACATACCAACTACTCTTCCTACTCTCAACTTATTTGCATCATGTTCCTGAGAACGTCCCTTGGCCTCGCAGCCGCTGCGGCTGTAGTCTCCGCTGCCCCTATGCAGCAGGAGAGTTCTTCCATCGTCCTTCCCCTGAAACGCGTCGCCAACTTTTCATCGATAAAGAACATCGTGGCCAAAGGCGAGGCCAAGATCAGCAAGATCAATTCTGGCAGCAAGCTCACCGCGCGCCAAAGCTCCGGCTCGGTCACCAACGAAGACGTCACATACGTCGCGCCTGTCTCTGTGGGAGGAAACACGTGGGATCTTATCGTGGACACGGGTTGTATGTGGTTTTTGAGATCAGAATCTTTTTGGTCTTGACTCACGATAATCTCGCAGCTTCAAACCTGTGGTGTGGCGCGCAGAGCGCTTGCGAAGCCACCTCAACTGGGAGATCTACCGGAGGCTCTTTCCAAGTCTCTTACGGCAGCGGGTCCGTCTCTGGCAAGGAGTACACAGACACGGTCTCATTTGGCGGTCTCACCGTCCGGTCCCAGTCGCTTGGGGCCGCTACATCAGCTTCGGGCTTCAATGGCGTTGATGGTATCATTGGCTTCGGTCCCGCCGACCTTACGCAAGGCACGGTCTCTAACGCCAACACTGTCCCAACGTTCATGGACAACCTCTACAACCAGGGAAGCATTGCAAGAGAAGTTCTCGGCGTCTACTTCCATCCAGAGTCTGGCAGCGACACGGATGACACCAACGGCGAACTGACCCTGGGTGGTACCGACAGCTCGAAGTACAGCGGAAGCATCCAGTACTTCCCACAATTGACCAGCGGGGCTGCAGCTCCATACTGGGGAATTGCTATATCGAGCTTCACTTACGGATCGACCACTCTGGCATCCAACGCCCAAGGCATCGTGGACACTGGTACCACTCTGATCTACATTCCCACTACGGCCTACAACAAGTTCCTGTCTACAGCTGGAGGCAGGACGGACAGCAGCTCTGGTCTGGCTTCCTTCACCACCAAGCCGACCGCCAACTTCGGAATCAAATTTGGATCAACCACGTACACACTTACCCCTGCGCAATATCTGGTGCCTACCGCGCAATACGGCTTCTATGGCCTGTCCTCAGGAAAATACTACAGCTGTGAGTATCTAAAAGCGAGCCAACCATTGTAGCGATTCTGACTGTTACCCTAGGGATCACCGATGGTGGCAGCTCTGGTGTCAACACTGTAAGTTCACGCATCTCGAAGGAGACTTTGTGCATAGCTTTGCTTGCCTCTCAGAGACATATTAATAACTCATTGAATGCAGATCATCGGACAAAAGTTCCTTGAGAACTACTACTCCGTCTTTGACACGACCGGCTCGAGAATTGGCTTTGCCACACGAACTTAGGCCCTTTACAAGCCTTGAACACACCGTCAAGCTACAGGTGGACCCCGAGGGAGTGATGAAGTTGATGACACTGCATCAATAGCTGCTCACAATTCCATATTGTCTGAATTCGAAACTACGGTAGAAACTCGCAGATCACCTTTTCGTCCCAAGCGCAATTTGTTTATATTTGATTCATGGCTGAGACTGAACGAATCCGACTCTGTACAGTCACCATGCTGCTCAAATAGAGCACCGTTCAGTGGCCCACATTCTACACATGTCACCACAGAGAGACGACGAGGTCTTATGAGATGCTCCCGATGCCACTCGAGGGTATTGTTGAGGCTCTGGATTTATTAAAGCGATGGCTCTGCTTTACAGGAAAAATCATACCTATCATCCACGACGAACTGCTCGTTCTGTTCGATTGAGCAACAGAATTTCAAACTCCCGACGTTGGACGGGTTTGCGGTAGAGGAGTCTCGAACTAGGACTCATGTTTTCGCTCACGGAATACGGAATAATTCAGAATGTAGTGCATTCAGATTGGATCAGAGAGGCGAGAGATGCACACATGTGTCTATACATCCCCCCGAGGATTTGGCCAAATTCTGCATAGCAGAGCCATTTCTTGCTGTGGACGAGCATTGAAGGACTCAATGCAGGAGCGAACATAAATTTCATTTGAGGAGCTACTTGTGCCGACACCAACCAGTCAGGCAACGCATCTGGTCATGAACAATGGCTAAGATGTGGATGTTCGGACTACGAAGCGGTGACCGCGGATCTGACTGGGAAGGACTCTGCAACTTGGCGAGCTTTTGTGTTCGCCGCCAGGATTTCGTCGTTCATTGCATCTCCCTCAGCGTGGTTACGAGGACATCAGTGGCTCGACTGGCTGGCAGCACTTCGCGCGCCTCCATGCAAATGCGTCCCGTGAGTGCTTCATTGCGCGAGCTCTGGCATTCGAATACAATCGAAGCGAAGTAGGAGCAACACGGGCGATGTCCAATCCTGGTTTTCGCTCACTGTGCTTCCCAAAGAATGTGCACATCCGTGTTCACGACGCGGGCTGCTCGAAACGAGCGATGGCTAGGACCGAGCTTGCCTGACCACAGGCGGCTTTTCATCCGCCTCGCTGCAATATTGCGTTCATGTGTTCTTGGCTGTTTTTGTACGTCGTCTCCAGATAGTTCAGCTTCTTCTCGAGGTTTGCGATTTCGGCCTTGACGTCGGTTGATTCTTTCACTTGTCGCTTCTTGATATCCTCAGTAGTGGTGAGTACGAACCTGTATCAAACTCCTGCATTAGTCTAGGCCAGGACCCAAACTCATTGTGTAGCCGGGACCAGCCTCGGTTACGGTATACAGCCCGGGCTTCAGGGTGAGGAGTAGCTTACATCTTGCCGACACCATCATAAACTGGCGTGTCCTTTGGCAAGGAATCCAACTCAACCGCACTCAACTGCAGCATCCGACTTTCGCGATTTTTGGAATTGATCTGGCCGCGCACGATCTGGAGCTGCTGGGAAGCGAAGGCGGCCTTTTGCTCGATTTCTTGCAAGAGCTGGGGCGGTGGCGGTCAGTACGTGGCGACGCGCAAGCAAAGAGCATGGCATAAAAGGACACACACCTGCTGCAGCTTCTCATTGGGAATGGCCATGATGCCGTAACCTCGTCGCCGTCGATACTGCTCGAAGGTGCTGAGGTTTTGCAGCTCTCTATCGCTGTCACATGCGGCATCTATTCCGGGAGCCAGGCTTGGCGTCAGGCATGGATTTCGGGACGCCACGCATGCCGCGGTAGATCAAGTGAGAGCTAGTGCCGGTGACGTGCCTGCAAACACCAAAACCAGGCGATTGTTGTTTGTCCGGTCACACGTCCAGTCCCTACATACAGCACTCCTCTGCCCCAAACAGGATCGATACCACCCGGTTCCTTGGCTGTCTGCGAGCTCGACAGGCTCGTTGCACACTATAAGCTTACTTCGACCCGTCCATCACGGTTTAACATCTGGAACCTAGCATGGTAGCCTGGCTACCCAGCATCCCGTATCCGCCTGCTCAGGATGATGGATACTGGGCCCCGATCACGTCCACTTTGGACTGGTGTGAAGAGGTATGCAGGACTCACACCATTTCATATATTCTCCACAAACAATGGGCAACCATCACAAGCTCCAATGTCCATGGCGATGCATGTGGCGGGACTGATAAAGAGGTAGAATTATTATGCCACACAATATTCGGCGGAAATCGTCAACACTTTAACAAATCTGCTGTTCATCTACTTGGCCTACCGGGGAGCGCGAAATTGCATCCAATATGGACACGATCGCATTTTCCTCATCACATTTATTGGTACGATCTCGATGGAACAATTGAACGGGCGAGTTCCAAGCTCATCTGATCTTGTTGCAATTTAGGGTATTTCTTGGTCGGTTCGGGCTCGTTCGCATTCCATTCCACGCTGTTGTACCCGTTCCAGCTGGTCGATGAGCTCTCCATGATTTATACCACGTGCCTGATGTTCTTTGCGACATTTGCCCACAAAAGGTCACAATGGATTCAGGTGATGATTGCACTCGGAACCACGGGACTCGCCATTCTCATCACCTTGTACTATCATCATTTGCAGGATCCAACGTTCCACCAAAATGCGTATGCCATCCTCACGACCATCGTCCTCGGCAGGAGCATGTACGTTATGGAGAGGGATATTCGACCTTACTTCCGAGGGCGCAAGGAGGAACATGAGCGGTTGAAGAAGGATCAGACGATTTCTGACGCGACACGAGCCAGGGAGCAACGAATGGATGATAGGGACCGATGGATTCTGAAGCAGATGTGGACGATGATTGCACTGGGGATGACCCTGTTCCTCGGCGGCTTTGCGATCTGGAATCTGGATAACGAATACTGTTCCACCATCCGCAAATGGAGACACGAGATCGGCTTGCCGTGGGGCATCTTACTCGAAGGGCACGGCTGGTGGCATCTCGGGACCGGTGTTGGTGCTTACTTCTATATTGGTGAGCAAGCCGAAGCCGGACGACGACTGTATCTGATGTGCTGACAATATTTGCTTCTAGTTTGGGGCATTTGGCTGCGACACTGCTTGAACGGACGGGCGGATGAATTCGAGCTGAATTGGCCCAACTTCATCTCCTTACCAGAGATTGTACGCAGCCAAAAGCCAGCGATGAACGGCAGTGCAAAGAAGTTGCGCTGACCAGAGCAAGAAGGTCGTGCGAGTGAGGAATCGAGGCTCTGGCTTGCGCTTACATCATGATCGTCGACGCGATGCGAGTGCGACGCGTGAAAGAAGCGAGGCATCCGTGCTCGCGCGCTTTTACCAATGCTCATCACGAGAAGACTACGATGGGGTACTCCGTGCGAACTCTGATCTGCGCACAGCTCCAGCCCACTCGACCGCTTCGAGTCAAGACTGACCTGCGGCTGCAGAGTCTCTGATGAGAGACGGTAGCTGGCGCATATGCAGACCATCGGAGCACGGTGAGGACTTGGTGCCGGCAGCAGACGAAAGCGGATGAGGACAGCATAGATGTTCTATGAGCGGTGCCTATCACGGCTCACATAGAATTTGTCGAGGGCACAGAACGTCTCATTCGTACTGTGAACATGTTCAGTCTGTCGGGTTCAGCGGAGTGGAAAGATGGCTGCGATTGACTTTCGTGGCTCAGCCATGTGCCCGCCGTTGGACCGAGCAGCCAGTCGACGTGCAGAGCGGCAGTGTTGCCAGCAACAGCACACCTCCGCTCTCCGCAAAAGGCTGGGGCCAGCATGACGCGTTGGATTATGCATGCAATCATGGAAATAACGAATGTCACGGCGGAGCGCGGTACGCACGCAAGCACGAGAGGGCGCATTCGCCGGAGCCGAACGAATGGGGACAAAGGTGGGACCCGTGCATCAAGTGGCCGTGGCTATTTCGACGGATCCGAGTCGCTTGATCGTTGATCCACCACCCTGCCTCTCCGCTTCCCACGTCCGATTCTGGAGCGTGCGCCATCACGTGGAGCCGTCTCTTCCTGTGTCTATGTACACAAGTACAGTACTACAGCCGACTTATGTGCGCGCGCGCACATAAGTCGGCTGTAGTACT
>ANSM01005666.1:0-14270 GCA_000347735.1 Cercospora canescens BHU | reverse complement strand
CACCGTCGTGGCCCTGGAGCCGCCTCTCGCGGTGCGCCTCGCCAATTTCTCCCACCTCCGACTTCCATCCCACCACCACCTCCACCACCATCACCACTCACGGGGCGCCCCACACCACGGTCGTCTGGTGCCACATTCCCTCGCACGACTGCTGTGCTTTTTTCGGGTGCCGACTCAAGCTCCGGAAGCTGCTGGCTGCCCATGTCTCTGCCGCCTATCGCTCTCATCTGAGCCAACATCCGCATTCGTGTGAGATGCGGATAGAACGACGTACTACGTTCGCTTATGCATCACTGCCAGCCAACTCCCGCGATGCCTTGCTCCCCGCCCACGCCATATCTGATCAGCCGTGCCACGCTGTCCGCTGCCACTCCTCGGTCAGAAGCCGCGCTTCTGTTTGCTCGTCTCATGAACTTGTATGTATAATCGCGCGGTACGAGAACTGTAACTCTCCTTGGAGAACGCGCTCCATCCACTCAGGTCTCCTCAAGATCCACCCATCTCGAATCGTCTACTGATGACAACAATGCTGGAGAGGAGCCCATCGAGCTTCCTGAGTCGCGCTCTGCATTTACATCGATCATCTCCGCACCAATATTGAAGCATGTCTTGTGCTTGACTATCCCACGACTTTACCGCCTCGGCACTATAGCTCGACATCCCGTCGCCGATCTCGACCCTGGTTCGAGACATTCAATGCATCAAGCCGAATGACAAGTGCAAACTTCGGGACTGCATAGCATCTCTGCGCCATCCAAGTCTCGAAGAACGGCGTCGCTTGTTATCTGTCCGCGTGCTGTCACGACGCCACGACACGCGCCACATCTTCGGACGCTGTCCGACTCTCGTGTGCATTTTTGACATATCTTGCCTACTATGGGTTTCTTCTCCAGCTCTTCCAAGCAAACGACGCCGTCACCTCCCGAACCCTCCAAAGACGGAGGGTACATTGCGCCAGATAGGTCAGCGCGTGCACAATGTTGGGAGGGACGAGACGCATTCTTCGCATGTCTGGAGAAAAATGGCATCATCGACAGCATCAAAGAGGATAAGAAGGCGAGGGAGCACTGCGCGCCAGAACTGGCCCAGTTCGAGAGGACATGCGCAAGTAGTTGGGTAAAGAGGACACAGACGTCTCCGAGAACCTGGCCAGGCTGATCGATATACCACAGGTTACATACTTCAAGAAGCGAAGAGTGATGGAGCATCAGCGAGATCTGACGATCAAGAAGCTCGCTGCGGAAGGAGTGCAGGGACAGCCGTGAACAGGACTAGTCAGGAGATAGTGGCATCGAGCAGATGTGTCGCCCCATAAACATCTCCCCTCAAACGGCCGAGCAACCCAGATCTGCTCATCGCCTTTTGATGACGCCCGAGACAGACGTTCCTCGAAACACGCCTCAGTGAGCGCGCTCCCACCTGGCATACTATGACGAGAGCGTTACCTGACTTTCTGTTGAAGCGTCCTTAATGTACGATTGCATCCGCGGTCGTTGCAACTTCGCAGAGAGGGCAATGAAAATTCTGGATAGCACAAAAGATTGGTTCGCAGCCAGAAGCTGCAGTATGTAACATATTGTACATATACGGTTCGTAAAAGATATACACATGCGGTCATGAACATCAATATTGTCTGAAGAAGGTTTGTTCGGTGGTACACCAGGTACTTCGAAGAGAGCACGTGATTCCACTGCTCTGATTGGCGCCAATTTGGATGTGCCTGCCGGCGCCGGATCAACCTTTCCCGGCCGACATATTCCAAGTCTCCTCTCAATCACTGTCGCAGCACATTTGTTCAAGTTCCCGCGGAGCGACTGTCGTTGGCGCGCACCAACTCATCAAGCACCTCATCGGCGTCCAGATCCATGTTGTCACTTTGCAAGAAGATAAGTCGCACGCACAAGTTCAGTGGCGGTTGACGCAGAAAGCGAAGATGGAAGACACAATCTTGACCGACGCCGCCGCCACATTTGGAACTCACGATTTGCAAGGTCTCGAGTCTCGGCGGTTCGAGACTCCTATCCCAAATGACGCCGATAGGAGCACCACCAGTAAGCGCACGCAGGAAGTACCGGCATGCAAGACTTGCAAACTGCGAAAGGTCAAATGCATTCCAGACGAAAATGATCCGGATCGATGCAAGTCATGCGTGCGTGCTGGAGTTACATGTGTACCGCAGCAATGGAAAGAAAGACGGAAACTTGGCAACTACGAACCACCGCAGGCTGTTTCGCAGTACCCAGATCCAAGCCATTTGGGTGTCCATGCCTACGGTGCCGGCGGGACAGGACCATATGGCCCCGGCAGTGGACCAAGTCCTTATCCCCCCATTGGTGTCAGTGGTCGCCAGCTCGGTGCCCCTCAGCTGAATGCATGGCATGCGATGCCAGCTGATACCCGGATTCAACAAGCCGCCGAAGACTTCCATGCGCACAACGGGGACCCTGGCGTGCTCACTGCGAGAGAGGAGCGTGCGCGGCTCGCAGAGAAGTACGCTCAAATCGACGGTGGTGCAGGCAGGGCGATGACTCGCAGAGCTGCCGCACTCGCGATGGAAAGCACGAATGAGCGGATCCATGAAGGCGCTGGATTCCGACCAGAAGAACACTCCTGGGCAGTGGACATACCTGGAATCGATGACGGCGAGACAGAGGTAGAGCCAGACGAAGAGATTGTCTTCGAGGACATGCCCACTCGTGGCCAGTCTTCTCGAGGCCGAGGCCGAGGCCGTGGTGGCAAGCCTAAGAAAGGATGGCGAGCGGTGTTGAGGGGCACTGATCATGAGAACGTCGGCAAGATTCCCAAGAACACTATCAGCAAACGCGGCAGGCCGAGCGATCGTGCCAAGAATCGTGGTAGAAAGCGCAAGAAGGAAGTTGATCCAGGTCCGATCTTCAAAGAGTACATGGCTAAAGCGAACAATGCTTACATGGAAGGTGATCTCGACACCGCCATAGATTTCGTCCGCTTGGCCATTGGCGCGAATCCGGAGATCTGGAGCGCTCACTCGCTTTTGTCGCAGATTCTAGACTCGCAAGGTCGACACGAAGATGCAATCGAAGCGCTCCGATTTGGTATCCCAACTACTCGTGAAGCCAAGAATTGGCAGCATCTCGCGGATCTGATCACAGATAAGCCGGATGAGGAACTGGATTATGATACCATAAATCAAGCCATCTTCTATTTGAGCCATGCGATCAGCATCACGAAGCCGGAGACCGATCAATACGACTTGCGGGTGAGGAAATTCAACCTCTATAACATTCTACAAAAACGTGGCCAGAATAACAAGAATGCTCGGCTTGATGCGAAGAATATTCTGCGGATCTTCCCCTACAAGACAGTCTTTTTGAAGGAGTTTGCAGTGCTTTGCGCAGGATGGCCCGACAAAAGCGAGCAAGAGCAAGCTATCCATCGCTACGACCTAGCATTCGCTTACTACATGGACAATTTCCAGACTTTCGGCGACGAGGATGACCCAACAGAGGATTGGGAGCATCTGAACATCTATCTGGAACTTGTTGAGCTGGCCGGAAATCCATGGATAGGTTTGCAGCAGGCGAAGCGAATAGCACGCTGGCTACTCGGCCGCAAGGATGACGTCTTTTGGGACAGAGTGAGCGATAATGACTGTGAATGGGACCTGGACGATGAGAGACGACATTCTGTCCCCGAATGGCAATGGGGCAGCGTCAGTCGTGATCCAGCTCAGTACGGTGAAGGCATGCCTATCGAGATCAAGGTGCGCATTGGCAAATTGCGGTTAAAAATGGGTCCACAGTTCCGCGACGAGGCGCTCCGACACTTTCACGAGCTTTTGCTCAATGTCGATGTGGTTGACGAGTACCGCGATACCTTCGAAGACGTGGCTCAGACTATGCGCAGAGATGGCTCCTACGAAGAGGCTCTCAAGTTTTTCGCGCCTCTCCGTGATTGTGAAGAGGCGGACCATCCTGAGCGTGGACTATCAGACGATATTTGGTACTGGATGGCGATGTGCTATGAGTATACGGATCAGATCCAAGACGCCATCGCCTGCCACGAGGTCATTGTGCGAAATCGCAGCGACAAGCACGATCACTTACGCGCCTCCCAAGCCAAGTTGACGAAAATGTATGAAGATGCTGGGGAGCTGGACAAAGCAAGATTCCTCTGCAACGAGCTCATAAAAATCAGTAGGCATGATCTTCTGATGGAGCAAGGAGTGCAAATGGTCCCCGAAGACGTCAAGTCCCGCCCTGTGATCTTACCTGAGCCGTACAGACAGCTCCGCAGACATCCCAACCCGCCGATCAAGCCTCGGATAGAGCCCAATATGAACTTTAGAGAACTTCGTCCTGCGGCTCCACTCCAAATAACGCTAAGAAACGGCGATCGCATTGCACCTACACCCTACCCAATTCTCGATGGGCCTGTGCTGGGCAGCTCCCTCATTGGCGGTCCTGTCAGCCAGCTCATCGAGTTGCCGCCAGCAGCCGCAGAACCCTTTGTGCCGCCAAAGTCGACCAAGAGAGGGCGTGGCAAGCTTATTGGCATGAAGAAGGGCAAGAAAGACATTCTGGAGACGATTTGTGGCATCGAAGGCGAGGACGATGTCAACGAGGACGAGGACGACGAGGATTCTGCAAACCCTCCAAAGAGACCACGGCTCCGAAAGAAGACCAAGGCCCCATCCAAGGCAGCACTGAAAGCGCAGAACCGCGCCCAATTGATTCACGACAGTCAACAACGTGTCTTGGCGAATTATCTCGAGGTGAAAGCGCATTGGGTCGCCATGAAGCAGGGTGACGAGGAAGCGACTGAAGCTTGGGTCCAGGGCGCCCTAGGGATGCTTGATGACTTCACGGATATGAAGGTCTTCTTCCCCGATCGCGACAAGTATATGCGACTGAAAGAAGCAGACCGAGAGCAGGGGAAGTATCAGCGGGATGGGAAACTTCCAGACGACACCAAGACGCCGGAAAAATTCCTCACTATTCCTTTCGCGGATTGGCACCACGTCTTTGCTGATCTGGCCCTGGTGTATGCACGCAGCGCAGAGCAAGACAAGTGTTACCGCATCCTTCAAGACGTGCTTGCCGGTGCAAACGTCTTCTATCATAATATCCGACTCAAGATGACAACCTACGCAGTGTCGTTATGCTGTGGACTTGCTTTCAACGACAACCAGTTCATCATTGACCTTGCGCGAGACCTTGTTAAGGACACTGGGGATCGCGGTGGAGAAGCATTTCAAATTTTCGCGGCCGTCAACCGCTTCGCTTTCGGCTCGAACTGGTTCTCGGCCGGTCCCACGCAGAAATGGATGCTCAGGATGGTGAAGTCGCATGACTTCCTCGCAATGCCGCCAGAACTACGGGAGCGCTTCGACTGGTCGCAGCAGAAACCAAGCCTCGAGAAGAAAGCCGAAGAGTTGGCGGGAGAGCTGCAAGACCTCGATGCCGGCGTCCTGCTGCTCTACGGCCATATGGTCGCCGTGGCGAATCACAGCTTTTCCGCTCTCCCGTACTACTATCGTGCGCTGGCTCTGGATCCTGACAACATCTGCGTCAATCTGAGTATTGCCACCATGTGGATTCAGAACAGCATGAAGCGGCAGACGGAGAATCGGCAATTTGGCATCCACCAAGGCCTGGCTTTCCTCTATCGATACTACGACCTTCGCGTCGGGAGCGGTAGAGCTTGCCACATCCAAGAAGCCGAATTCAATGTCGCGCGAATGTGGCATTATCTGGGTCTCAGCCACTTGGCTCTGCCGGCTTATGAGAAAGTTCTGGCGTTGAGTGAGGCGGTGCAGGCTGAAGCGCAGAGCGAAGACGCAAAAACGCATGATGGGATCTCGGGGGAGAGGGAGGTCGAAGTGGAGGATTTTGCGCACGAAGCGGCGTTTGCGTTGCAGGGCATGTACGCGCTGGCTGGAAACGACGCGGCGGCGAGAGCTGTGACGGAGACGTGGTTGGTGATATGAGGCGAGGGGAACATTCGGAACGTTGTTTGCAGTTGTGCTTGCGTGCTTTTCGAGATACCCATTTCGGCGTGTATGATTCTACAGCTGCGAGAGTTTCGCACACACTGCGTTCTCATTGACGGTCGCTCGCACAAGTCTATCTCTATTTGGGGTCGTGCCAGTCTTCTCATCTCAAGATACTCTATCTGAGCTCATGCTCTCCTGTCCGAGCTGGGTCATTTCTGCCGCGGGCCTTCATCATGTTCATAATCGTCATCGTCATCATTGGATCCCCTGCCTGTGAGGGCCTCGTCATCACGAAGCCTAGGTCGATCCGCAGCGGCAATATGCTCCCCTGAAGCCAACACGTCGGCGTTGCTGTGCTCGTGTTGATGCAACTTCACATTTGTAAAGAGCACCCACAAGCCCACATCGTACGTCAACCTGAAGGCTCCGCCCGCCACAAACGCGACCCAAAAGCGATCAGAATTCGCGAGGAATCCTGTGACCATGGGCCCGGATGTCGCCGCCATGGTTCGCAACATTGCTGTGATTCCCATCACGGCTGTGCGTTCCGAAGGCTTGACGATGGCGGCTATGAGGGCGGAACGAGGGGCTTGGTCCATGTTATTAAGTCCTGCGCGGACGAAGAGAAGAATCACGGTCAGCCAGAGGATGTTGGGAAGAGGGAAGAGGAGGACTGCGGCGGAGGAGGGAATGTGTGTGAAGACCATGGTGTTGACGAGACCGATTTTCTTGGCGAGGGGCCCGGCGAAGATTCCGCCGATCGCGGTGAGGAAGTAGCTGACGGAGGTGACATCGCCGAGGGTGGATTTGGAGGGATGGAATCTAAGGTCCTGTGGAGTAGAGTCAGTCTTGAACGAGGGCGTGTGTGGTGGGTCGTTGCGAACCATGTAGTAATTGGTCAAGCTGTACGGGACCATGCCGTCTGCCAAAGAGTCAATCGCAAGAAGGACCCAGAGCTTCCATACCACGGACAATGTTGGTTTCGAAATGTCTCCCATCCATTTGGAGACCCATGCTCGGGTTCCTTGAAACCTCGTACCGGACCTGGTCGTAGGTTCGGGGGGCCGTGAAGCTTCATCAGCAGAGCCGCGATCCGGGATGTTGTCCGTAAGCACAAATGAATGGTCGCTGCCCTCATCCTGGGCAACTGGGGCGTACTTGTCCTCGATGGTGTCTGCTTCACATTTCTGTGTCAAGAGGAGCACGCACACGATATTGACTACACCCATCACGGCATACACCCAGAAGATGGCGTGGTAGGCGTCTTTCAACGTCCATGCATCTCGATGCTGGAGTAGCTCGATGATTCGACCACCCAACTCACTGCCGATGGAGGATCCCCACGCGGATATGGTCACGTACCATGCGAGCACGTCTGCGCGGGTTTGTGGCGTAGTGAGCTGAGAGAGCATCGACTCCTCAATCGATCGAAAGGGGCCAAAGTCGCCTCCTGTGGCGGATACGACTCCTATCACTGCGGCAAAGAGCAGAATCCAGAAGCTTTCAAAGACAGCGAAGATGACTCCCGTGAAGACCATCAGGATACTGCCGCCGAAGAGGATCTTGCGTCTGCCGAAGCGGTCGGCGATGAGGGTGAGAAAGGTGCCGAGAAAGACATCGCCGACGCTGGGACACGGTTAGTAGGCGCGAGTGCAGTCTCTGGGACGTTGACGCACAGCGTCAAGGTCATGAAAACACCTATCCGACGATCGGAGAAGCCAAGCTCTGCGAAGAACAGTGCTATCCCTCCGTCAGTGCTGTCTGTCCGACACAACCGCAACAAGCGCACCGTCGTCTGCTCAGTGCCATCCGCCATCTGCTGACTCACCCAAAACGAGTGCATTAGTTCCGTAGGCCAGCATACGGAGCGATCGGGCCAAGATGATGAGGGAGGCGTCGCGACCCGTGTCATGGAGGCTGGCGAGGCCGAATTCTTGCCAGAACCAGGCGATGGATCTGCCGATGGCTGCCATTCACGCGTGCCAATGCCTCGCCAAGGGGAGGTCCTTGTGGCATGGAGAAGGAAGAGGGCGCGAAGAGAATTCGCTGCAGCGAGATGTATGCGATCGTCGTTGCGCTGTGCTGGCGAATGACTGCACCGGACTTTGCGGTCATGCGCTGCCGATATCGCATCGTGATCCTCCCCTTCGCACGGCAGACATATAGCGGAGGAGTTCTCGTCATGTCCATGGACGTGTCGCAAGATGATCGATGGCAATGGCGGCGTCGTGGTCACGCGACACGGTGCACTCCCACACCCACCGGACCTTGCTTTGCGTCTGGACTCTCTCGCGCCTCGCAAGCCACTCCATGGAGAGTGCTATTGAACACACGGAAGAACGTTTAACGCACCGGCTGTTGCCGACCCGATTTCGATTATCACTCAGTGCGGTGACGGCCAGCTTGGAAGCTTGTGGAGAGCTTCACCACCACCACCACCTGCCTCAACCACGGCATGCTGACAGAGGCAATTCCAAGTGCGTACGGGGAAGATCGAGAACCAATCACAGCCCGTCGCTTCATGGCCTGGTTTCCGACAAGGCGGACGGTCAGGCTCTAGTACGAGGTACCGCTGCAGCCAAGAGGGACGGATTGCCCACAACCTCCACCCTCACCCCACACTCGAACCGCTACGGACATTTTCGCGTCGCGCAACATCACCGGAGATGCTGGCCGTCCCAACGCTGCCACCGTGCGGGGAACGCGTCTGGGGAAGCGGACTCGTGCAGTCCACGTGAAAGTCGAGACTCGGATCCACAGGCTCACATGGCTTTCTCGCTGATCTTCCCGCGTGGGCGACGTGTGGACATTCCTCGACCTTCCGACCTTCCAAGACTTCGAGAAGAACTCTACTTGCTGGACAGAGAGCTGTCCAATGCCCGCCAAGTGACCACAAGCAACCGACTGACCACTCCCGACCATGCGGCGTTGCACCGTGCGTCCGCCACTGCCCTCACTATCGCTTAGGCCCCATTCTTCTCCAGCTTCGCTTCCTTGGCATCTGGGGCCGCTACGGACAATCTTTGTGCCACCGCCAACCTTTGCGCCCGCGAGCTTGCTGTGCCGTCCCTTCGACCAACCGTGGCCTGGCTTTCACAGCCTTCTTCCATGCATCATTCTCCCTGATTGACTCGTTCTAGCGCCCGAGGCGCGCCATCCTCCCATGCACGAGGTCCATACCAAGACGCCAATCTCAGTCTTGAGGTTACTTCCCCAGCCTGGGCGACGAATATCGCGCATGGATCTGGAGGGAGAGCGCGCCTTGGCTACATGCCGTGGCGCTGCATCGTCGAGTGCGGCTGCAATGTCTTTATCAGTCCGGTTGAAAGTTGAGAGCAGGGGGTTGCTATATTAGTCCGTCGCACAACAGCCTCTCCTCCATCTCTCAGACAGGTTTCCGTTCTCAGAAGCCGTCCATCTGATCCTTCATTCCCTCAACCTCGTCTCCTCGTCCGCGAAACATCGGATTTCGTCAGAAATTGCCCATCATGGCTGCCACGACCATGGAAGAGAAACACGGGGTTGAGAAGCACGAGGTGCTCTACCAGGTCGAGACCAACGACTCTGAAAAGGCAGAAGCAGAGAAGCGCAAGGCTCTCAACATCGATTACTCTGGTGCCCACGAGAAGACAGACCCCAGAGAAATCGCCCTTGTGCGGAAGCTGGACTGGTACATCATGCCCACCCTCTGGCTCATGTATTGGCTAAATTACCTTGATCGCAACGCCATCGCCCTCGCACGCCTCAGCTCGCTCGAAGAAGACACCAATCTCCAGGGTTCTCAGTATCAGACATGCGTGTCCATCCTCTTCGTCGGTTACATCTTGGGCCAAGTCCCATCGAACATGTTGATCACGAGAGTGCGCCCGTCGTATTACATGTCGGCCTGCATGTTCCTGTGGGCGATCGTATCTGGCCTGACTGCCATGTCGACCAACTTCACTGGTCTTTTCCTGACGCGCTTCTTCCTGGGTTTGTACCGTCACGCCCTCGACTTGACAGTGACATTGGCTGACCAGCACCCGTAGGTGTGGTTGAGGCCCCTTACTACCCGGGAGCACTGTACATTCTCGGTATCTTCTACACCCGCAAGGAGTTGGCCACACGCATCTCCATCCTCTACACAGGTACGCCGAACGGTCGACCCTTCCTGGAGATGTACTGACGATTGCGCAAGGCAACATTCTGGCTACAGCGTTCGCGGGTCTGATCGCACTCGGCATTTTCGAGATGGACGGGTGAGTCGAGTCGAACGAGTCCACGGAAATGTATCGTACTGACTTCATCTTAGCCTTGCTGGCCTTGCAGGATGGCAATGGCTGTTCATCATCCAAGGAGCTGTCACCGGAGTCGTCGCCATTGGTGCCGGTTTCATCCTCCCAGACGACCCACTTGTCACCCGCTGGCTCACTCCCGAAGAGCGCGAGCTTGCCAACAGCCGTGTGCAAGGCGACCAAGTCGGCGCGACAACTGCTGTCTCTGTCTGGTCTGGCTTGAAAACAGCTGCCGCTGATCCTAAGCTCTGGCTCTTCGCCTTCATGCAACACATGCACCTGGCTGCCAACGGTTTCAAGAACTTCTTCCCTACCGCCGTCGAGACTCTCGGATTCGATCGCAAAATTACGCTCACCCTTACTTGCCCACCATATCTCATCGCTGGTGGCATCTCCATTTGGTGGTCGTACAACTCGGGAAAATTCAACGAGCGAACGTGGCATATTACTGTCGCGAAAGCTGTTGCCATTTTCGGTTTCGTGCTCTGTGCGGCAACACTCAACACTGGCGCGCGCTATTTCGGAATGGTCGTGTTCGCTATTGGAACATATGCGGTGAATTCGATCATCTTAGGTGAGTGGTCCCGATGAAGCAACTCGAAAACACCGCTGACGTTTCTGACTCTAGGCTGGGTATCTGCTACTTGCGGACAGACAAAAGAGAAGAAAGCCTCTTCGCTTGCCATTGTCAACACCATCGCCAACGCATCTTTCGTCTGGACTCCATACCTATGGCCAGACTGGGACGAGCCACGCTATGCCATTGCCATGGGTTCATCGGCGGGCTTCTCTATACTCTGCGCTGGCGCTGCTTGGATCATGCGCATTTGGTTGCAGCGTGCCAACAGGAAGATCAGACAGATGAACGATGAGTCGATTCTCGCATACGCGTATTGAGATGCGGAGCAAGAGCATGAAATCGACAGCATGATTGATGAATGTTTTTGACGATTGATACCACAGCATACAAGATGCATTGTTTGTGATTACCAAGGAACGCATAGCCAGGGAGCTATTGACACATTATCAACCAGTTCCATGAACCAGCTTCTTCCATCCCCTCCTCTTTCGTCTCTCGTAAACAACTCGACAGAGAAAGCATCCCGTGTATTGTAACGACTTTCACGCACGCAGTAGATGAGGTTTCCCGTCCTCCACTGCTAGAGTCTTCCGAAACGCTCAACCGCCAGCCTATAGACAGCAAAACGGAAAGTTGGCAGTGTCCGCACCCGTCGCAATCTCGTTCCTCTGTTGACTCTGCGGCCTTGTTTCTATACCTAACAGGATGCCGAAGTACTCGGATCCGCCGCGGGAAATCGGAGACACGAGTGTACGTGCGTTTATAAATAGTGAAGGATAGAACCCATAGGTTTAAAGCCGTGGACCAGTTTCGTGGTCTCAGTTTCTATTTTGCTTCCCGGTGGAAGAGCGCATCAATTGCTGTGCCAAGAAGAGCTTGGCGTCACGTTTGCCTCTGCTTTGCTTGCAACGACGTTTGACCTCGTGCGCTACCTCCTACCAAAGCGGGTTTGCTGTCTTCCGCCGGACAGGAGGTCCCGCCGCAAGGACACTTCCCCACCTGCTACAAAGCCGAGCTCTGTCGCTGGCCACCCGGACGAAGAGGTCCGGTGACGGACAAGTCTCGAACGACCATACAGCCTCTTGCTCATGAACTCTGGAAACGGGATGCACGCCACAAGATCGCCCGCCGATGATGTCGAACATGCACATCAGTCGTGACGACACTGGTGTGCCTCTCGGTTCAGGATCAATTGCCCGTGGTAGTGTGCTCTGGCTGAAAGATCAGCCTGGGGGATGTGAGGGAGGCTGTGGCTGGGGGCAGCTGCTCGCCATGACCTCCATCCGCCTCCTATCCTCATATGTATCCGCTGCAGCACCCAGCAATTCGACATTCCGCTGGATTATATTCCTCTTTTGTTGATCCAAAGAGAGTCCGTTCAGTGGAGGCAGGATCGAATTGAGACACGAATTTGTGTTGCCTGTGGATTCCGTCACTGATCGATTGCACATCACGTCCTGCGTTGCCTAGCTTGACTTCAAGTGGTCAGCCAAATGGTCGTCTTTGCGAGCGCGGCGGAGTTCTCGCGTGCATCGTGCAATTCCCATCAAAGCATCGTGGCTGCGGGCACGGACACGTTTGCTGTGCTATCTGGTTGGGAGCAGCACAGTAATCAAGTCGTAGACGGGAGCAACAACACTTCATCTCGCATACGCCTTGCCATCTGACATGGTCTGATATTGTCATAGTTTGCAATTGCCGTCCAAGAGCCACCTCGCGAAACTGCAAGCCCTGAGTCGTGCGATACCTGCTGTTCCTCTGACGGCCCTGACCTTGCGCTTTACCTCTTCATCAAACTATGCCTAGGGGCACTTACTGGCCTCCGAAAGAACGGACTACGAATTAGGAAATTCGGCATGCGCCACTTCATCGGCGACATTGCTGAAATGCAGTGTTCGCTACATCACCACTGGCTTATCGCGCCCTTCCTTACAGACGCCGGCTCCAGCAAGCAAAGCGCGCTTACCTTGCCCATGCGAGCGCAGTGATTGTGGTCCACAGTAGAGCTGCGGACCGCGCAGTATGGGATCGCTGAGAGGTGGGACAAGCACACCGTATCGCGACTGGTAAAATGCTTTCACCGCATCGTCACGCTTGTGCCGTAGCGCCGCCACTAGACCATCATTCGTGTCACTCTGGCGTGTTGGTCTGAATCGTTGTCGCATCCTTTCGGTTCTGACACGGCGCGACAGGCCTGTAGAACGAATGGCATCTCAGCGGCTGGCATGATCCTTGCTCGCTACTCGAGCCAAGATCTGCGAACACCAACTTCACCCACACTCTCGCGCCTCCAGCTCTGATCTCTGCACTTGCTGACAGCAAGTAGCGAAACGCATGTGTCTCGCGCCAATAGTGACACACTTTGCAGCGCAGTGCGCGTGCGTCGCTTTGCACCCGGTGAGAGACGAGTCTGTCGTTTCCAACTTTAATCTCCAAAGCCGCATATCAAGGTTTTTGCTCATGCCTTCTTTGCAGGGACCTCCAGCTTGTTTGGCACATGGAACAGACTCCCAATACCTTGCCATCATCACAACAGGCTGCAGTGCGGCGCAAATGCCAGCATCGAAGCCTCAATGCATGGACGTCAGGAGATTGATGCTTCCAAGCTTGGCCACTTCGTTATACCGTTGTTCATGGAGTACCTGTCACAGCTCGCACAGATGAGGCAGAAGCCGACTGAGACCCCAGTTGAACCTTTCTTTCCCGAGATGATGTGCTCTGGATACGCATGACTTTACAATGGAATCGACATGAGATGGACGATACGCTCCTGCGAGGCTGCGTGATCGCAGAGTTGCAAGCGCGGGCCATTCGCTTCACTTCGTGGTGACGAACGACTCTCTGAGGCTTGGAAAACAGGCAATAATGAAGGGAGTTCCCCGATCTCAAGCGAACGACGCATCGTACACCTTTGCGAGGATAACGTGAGGCATGGGGGCAGCGATTTCCTCCGCGTTCATGGACAAGGTGTAATATTCACTCAATCTGGCCATGACAAGGCACCCACAACCATTGCACATGGGTTGCTCGTGCACTCCGCGCCCCTCAGAGTTGAATTGCGCTGCTCGAATTAGCAGGGCTCAGATTCAACAAATCTTCTTGGCACGTGGTCCTCGCGGCCCCTAGCTGAGCCAGTCGAAGCCGGTGGTGCGATATATAAGGTATGTTCTCTGCTACATTCCCCTTCCTTCATCAGCAAACTGCCTTCGCCTCTCTGGTAACTGGTTCGCTCTACATCCAACTTTTACATTCGTTTTATACTACCCACACTCGTTTCGGCACGACCACAACCCCTCAACCATGAAGGCTTCTACTGTGCTCGCAGTCCTTGCGACTGCTGTCCTGTCACATGCCTCTCCTGTGCCTGAAGAGCAATCGCAGCAGGGAGGCTTCGGCGGTGGCCCGGGTGGCTTCCCACCCGCACCTCCGGCTAATGCCATGG
>ANSM01005658.1:0-33139 GCA_000347735.1 Cercospora canescens BHU | reverse complement strand
GAATCAGCCGAGAGTGACGTAGTGAAGAAATGGCCACTCTGGGCCTCCGTATGTCGGTCACTTTCTGAAGCCGACGCCGACTCCACGACGTTACACGACACAGGAGTTGAGGAGTAGACTATGGTGTGATGACATTGATTCCCGGCCTCCATCACAGATCATCGCCGCTACGTATGCCGTATTTACATACACGCTGCTTGCACTACGAGACGTGCTCCGTGCTGCAGCAATGCACCGCAACAAGAACACGTGACGATCGAGCGGCAGTAGGGAAACATTTGTGCTGCCGGAGCCGCCGCGTGTGGATGAGATGCCGGAAAAACTGGAAGAGGCATGATCGTCAAGAATACTTGCTTGCCGCAATTTGTGCAGGAAAGTCATGCTGGCGAGGATAAATTGGCTTCCAGACATTTACCCGACGATTGTGCTCCCTGCACTCAGCAGAGCTGTCGAGGTGCGTTGTGGCTGTCTAGCCAGCCTCAGCCAGGATGGCTTGACGCGCCGCTGGGCTTGAACAAGTATGTTGGCACGACGATGGGTAACGGCAATCTATTCTCTGGGGCGGAACGCGTCAACCACTCGGCTGTCGTTGCCGCTGCAAAATGTGCATATGCTGAGGTATGCTTCGCGGTCAGGCGTCCTTTCACAGCCTCGCCAAAGCAAGTGTGAGCAACAGGTCTCAAGGTCGATCCTGCTGACGACCCCACTGTCAATCGTATTGACGCTCCTACCGGAAAGATTGCAGGCAAGGCCTGGACCAAGCCGCTTCTGGCTCTGCGGTCCTTGAATGCCACCAACTGCTGTCACCGATTTTCCGAAATGATATCTCAAGCATTGATTCCGAAAGAGATGGGAGATTGAATGTTGGTCGCGGTTGTGTGTAGACCGCCAGCGTGAGCAAAGTGCGATGATCACAAAGATTGCTGGGTAAATGACAAGCCCTCCAGCCGGCCTCCCTGGCAAAGGAGCTCGGGTCTTGCGTCAAAAGAACTCTCCTCGCGTGTCAGTAAACCACCAACAACAAGAGAATGACTTGCCAAAGCGTGAGAAAGTACCAAGAAACTAGGACATTCAGGCTTTCTAGGTACACATCTCTGTGAAATCGATGTTACTTGTAGATAGTAGACCTGAACGACTGGACTTCAATGGCACTGGGGGAGCAGGCAAATGAGAGATGCTATGCCTTTCAGCCGAAGGACGGCTGTTGAGATTCTACTCTGGCTGGTTTTCCACGCCGGATGAGGCGCCTGCAGTACGATGCGGCGAGACATACCCCGCCTCCTTCATACTCCTAGCTCTGACAGGAGGCCCATTCACTCTGGGAGTGTCCGGGTGTGTCGCCAATCTCGCCACATTCCACCAAAGCGGAACCTTTCGCTCTACCAGGGTAGCCGATTTGGGCGCAGTCAGATTCTCAAGACCAGCACCGAGGATGCGTCGCTCGCGCTCAGAGTAACCTGTGATTGCGGAGTGGACCAAGTGACCTGGGCCCTCAAACTTCCGTGCTTTTACGGATATCACGGAGCTGAGGCGTTGGATGAACGTGCGGAGCTCATCTTCATGATCCGCCTCGACTTTGTTCTGGAGGTCGGAAACAAGGCGTTCGAATTCCACACCCAACGGCAACCCCTTGAAAGCCATTTTCCAGGCTGTGAGCAATGGAGCGATCTCGGATTCCGAGCTGCGTTGCGGTCGCGGCTTCGGCGCTGACTCTCAGCCTGCCAGAATGAGAATATGAATGGTATCGGGAGACATGGTATCCAGTGGCAATCCGGAGTGAGCTTCTGTGATCTCATTCTGCTCTTTTGCATATGATTTGGCAGATTGCGCCCATGTCTGTAGAGCTGCTGGATCTTCAAAGCACACAATCACCATGGGCTCCTCATCGTTGACTGCAGCACCCGAGCTCTGAACGGTGCTTGGATTGGATTTGTGGCGTGCGAGCCGCGTCGAGCCGAGAGTGCTTTGTTCGCCGCTGCCAACATCCCTCGCGGAGATTCGGTACGTGGTCAGAGGCCGCATACTTGCAGATATCTGTTGATTCACACTTGGTTCTCAGCAGATCAGCTTGTGCTGTTCAAATAGTGCCACCCTGCTCAGATGACGTTCTTCTCGCTGGGCAGGACAAGAAATGTGAGTCACAAATTCTTGTCCGTAGCTGGTGCAGGAACCATCTACCATGAGCTTTCGCAAAGGCCACACGTATGTCTCGAACGGTCCTAGGATTTGATAACATCCACGGTCAACGCTCCATCTCACACCGAAGAGACAGGATAGATGCCAAGTTCTAAGCTTTTAAATTTCAACACTGCAGAAACAGAGGAAAAGGGCTAGAAACGCGGACCATAGGTCAAGGGCATTAGATGTGCCACCACCTCGTCGCCCCGTAAGGCTTGACCCTCAAGAGGATCTTGCCGTTTCGCATACTCATTCGGCTCGTATGCGACTTCGTACTGCAACACCTCGTCAGGCAAGGGCGCTCAATGCTTCGAGGTGTAGGAATGGGGCGCCTTGGGAATTTCCGGATTTTAAGAGGCATCGAACAGGCTGTTCCAAGACAAGGTTCTTTTCTCGAGCCAGAATGATCCAATTGCGACTCTCATATGGGTAATTAGCGTCCATGGTCCTACCGCAGATTCAGTTAGCCCAGCGCTCGGCTGTGTGTCATATTGCAGCGACTTCTGAACGTTTCTGAATAGACTCTCGTATATGCTGACGAGGTAATGCATCCAGACTGAGGACCAACACAACTGAAGAGGTTGACTTAGTCCCTTACAAGAGGAAGATCAGCTGCTGGTCCGATTGTAGAACGTAGATCACTAGCTCCGAGGCCCAAGACCTGCACAGACTCCGCTTGGTAAGATAATGACGCCGAAGAGCGTTGCATCAATTGTGGACACGACGGGCCACGTCACCGGTGCCATGGCCCTTTTGCAGCAGACACGTCCTTGGCGGGGAAACGTAGCATTGGAAATCACCGATCTTGATCAGGACCGCCAATGGATTTCCGACGTTATGACGCGTGCGAAGGGCACGGGGAGGCAGCCAAGGATTCATTCAGGAGGAGATGTAACCACTCCAAGGAAACCAAGGTTCAGCATATTCGAAGCGTGAAAGGTTCCTGTGTTGGCTATGATGAACAAGGCTTTTTTCAGGCAACGATGAAATCATCGTAGACCGCAGAACATTGATCTCCTTGTGCTGTGCTTCGAAATATTAGGATGGGCTTCATCCGCCCACTGGATTCTTCGTCCTCCAAGAGAGCTTAGAAAGTTTCGAACTTAGACCTTGCTCAACAGCTCATCATGTTCGGTTTCAGCGGCTTCGCCATGGGGGCATGCCTACTGGTTCAAACTCTCGTTAGCGCAGCTCCAGTCAACACTCACCTGGGCGTAAGGGACGGGAGACCTCTCTGGCACATTCAATTCTATGGTGGCCTGCACTGCACCGGTAGAAGACTGAGTGAGTCTACTGGTCCTGATCGGCGGCCAATAGGACCAATGCCTCGCCAATGCCATGCTATGCCAGCAGGAGGTCCATCGTCCGCCACCTACACCGGACACGAGCGCTTGAACTTCAGGCTAGACCGCACAAGTGACTGCTCAGATGAGGGACAGCTCACAATTGGTAAGTTCATATCTTCCACCGAGTCGGAATTGCCTTAACCCTTGGCTCTATTCAGGGAACTTTGATCATGCTGTATGTGTGGCGTTTGATGGACAGAGCCATTGGAGCGTGGAAATTTAGCCGACAGGAGCGCGGGCTGATCGGTTCTGGGCGGAGTCCTCAGCATTTCTGCTCATGGGATTGTGCGGGTTTGAAGTTTTACTAGAGTAGTGGTGCTAAACTCTTCTGTATCAACGGTTCCGGATACCCTTAGAAGCAGTCCTTCTTCTCTCGGCTTGAACCCTCTTATTTTATCTGAATTTATGAGTGCTGCCGCAGCTACCCACCAGCGTGCTCGTGTAACTAGCATGCTTGAGATCTGATCGAAGACTGTTCGTCTGAAGGTGAAGTTCGGCGCAAGGGTGCTTCCGAGATCACGTGCGTGCCATTGGAGGAAAGCAAAGCAACCTTGCGGGCCCATGAAAGGTTGCGATATCAACAGTCCAAGACAAGGTTCCCTGCGAGGGGAAACGCGCGACATCCCTGCATAGATGAGGGGACTCCAGTCCCGGGCCTGAGATGTCGTCGCGCAAAGACAGAGTTCAATGACTACAGTAGCGCTGCCGGCCACGTCAATGGCGCAAGGTTCCACTGTTCGCGAAGGAGGACGCGACTACGTCGTTCCTGTCAATCAGATACTCGTGGAATCGCACTCCTGTCCATCTTCACAGTCTCTCCCACGAGCATTGAGCTCAGACCGCCCACCCCAAAACACTGAAAATGAGCGACGACGAACAAGCAGCGACACAAAGCTATCGGGGCAATTGCCATTGCGCAGCGTTCGTTTTTGAGATTGATCTACCACGAATTCATACAGTCACGGAATGCAATTGCAGCATTTGCCATCAGAAAGGCTATCTGTGGGTCAGGTCGACTCGCAAGAGTCTGAGAGTGGTAAAAGGTGATGTCGGATCACTAAGCAGCTATACCTATGGCGCGGAGAGGCTGGCTCACAAAGTCGGTGCAATGCCCACCTCGGAACACCCTGCTTGCAGCGATAGTGACCTCGGATAGTTCTGTTCGACATGTGCCTCGCCTGTTATGGCAGATGAAGTTGGAGGGAATGGCCTCTACCTCAATGTATGGCACCTGCATCCAGCGCCGTATGTATGTTCTCATCTAAATCCCTAGGTTCGGGTTCTTCAAGATCTTGACATCTGGACGCTGGAGAAGCAGCAGTGAGTACCATCAGCTCAAAATTTACCTGCGCAGTGCCGTATTGACATACTAGATAAGGCATGATGGCGCTGCCGAAGGACACGATTATGCCCCTACGGATTATAAAGGAAAAGTCCCGACTGCAATCAAAGGACACCAGCTCTATACTGGCTCTTGCCATTGCGGTGCAGTTGGCTTGGCTCTCATGAGCAAATCTCTTGATGATACCTACAGCGGTCGGATTGCGGAGTGCACATGTAGCGTCTGTGTCCGGGTATGCCAGATGCGATACCAACACATCACGTTTAACTGACAAGTACGGACAGAATGCCTACATCTGGATATATCCCCAAGCCAAACAAGTCGTCCTCTCCGCGACTGAGCCCGAAAACATCGGTCGTTACAGCTTCAGCCACCACGTGCTCAACAAAACATTCTGCACGATTTGTGGTGTGTGCATGACGAATGAATATGCACACCGATCAAAAGAAGAGCTAGAAGAGTTGGGTGCTGTCCCTACTCGAGGTTTCGCTCAGTCGATGAAGAACTCCCAGCCTCTGAATCTGCGAGTACTTCGTGACTTGGATTGGGAGAAGCTCCCAAAACCGATGCGTAATGATGGAGCACGGAAGATATCTCCAAAGTACAAGAATCCGTGAGAATGCTGAAGATGCATCGCAAGGCGAATTTCACAGATGAATTTGTTTAACGTTTGAATGAATGGAGCGTTGTGTCCACCTGAACTACGAGGCTTGGCAATCACTGGACCAGTGCGGTCTCTGAGTCATCAGCGACTCCTGGGTCTTCGTCGCTGCATGGTGACCGATCAATCGACAGCATATAGCTGTCCGTCAGTGAGTTAAAGACGAATATGGTGCATGCAGTGCGAAGCTAATCGAAGAGTTTAAAGGCGCGTTGTGACTTTCGGAAACATATTTCCCGAAATGGAAACAAGTCTCCGGTGAACACCGGAGTCTTGGCTGCTCGCTGCTCGCTGCTCTACTTGCTTTACGGCACTTCGCAAGGGACCGATTGAGGTGATTCACTGCGGCCGATGCCGCTGAGAATCAATTTGGGTGATGTTCACCCAATGCGGTCCGCCGGGCGCCAAGCCAAGGCACAAACAATGCTTCCCAACCCTCAAGAATGAAAGTGTGCTTGATGAAAGACCTTCGAGCCTCGAGCAGACCTCTTGAACTGCTTCAAAATGGCCTCAATGTTTGCTACACGCCTGCCAGAGGCAGAAGCCGTACTTGGGATGATTCACAACTCAACAAATGCGATCAAAGATTTCGGAGCTCATTTGGTCGAAGGCCAAAACGGCACGCTTGTCGCCATGGACGGGTCAACAATCATCAATTGGCTCATTGTCTCGACAGTGATCTTTGTAAGAGCGCTACAACTGCGGCTTTAACAACAGCTGATCGTGTTAACAGAAACTGCTGGACTGGACGTACAATCTCTTGCTGCACCCGTGCAGGAAAATTCCAGGGCCTTTCTTCTATCGCATGACAATTTTGCCAAATTTGTACCACAACTGGAAAGGCGACAAGCATCTCGTGGTCGAAGCGCTTCACGAAAAATATGGCGAGATTGTAAGAATCGAGCCCAATTTCATTTCCATCATGAGTCCGAATTCAGTACAATGTAAGATATGCGTGCCGCGAAACAACACCTCCATCTGATAAAGATCACAGCAATATACGGTACTGGGTCGCAATGGGGTAAGGGATACTATTATTCTCGAGGGCCAATCGAAAAGCAAGTGCTTGTTGTGAGTATTCTTGCGATAGAGTACGGGGCCCTTGCTGAGATAAATTAGAACCTCGCCAGCGCTGTAAACAAAAAAGTGCACGCTCGCAAGCGTCGCATCATAGCACACGCTTTCAGTGAAGCTGCTATTCGATCTTACGAGGACACAATCCTGACCAAGGTCCGATTGTTCTGCAAGCAAGTCTCAAACCCAAGCACCTTCCAAGGCGAATACAAAAATATGTCACGCTGGTTCTCCTACCTCACATACGATATCATGGGCAATCTCACTTTCGGCCATGAATACAATATGCTCACGAAAGATGACGACCACTTCATCCAGCCGATTATTGACTCTTTCCAACACATGCAAATCGTCCTCGGCTGCGTTCCCTGGGTTGAGCGCTTCGGGCTCAGCTTCTTGCTCTTCCTTCCCATGGCAACTGCAGTCAAGAGATTCCGAGACTACGTAGCGCGCCAAGTCAAGCATCGAATCGAGCTTGAAGAGCAGGGCAAAGGACCAGATGATATCTTCAAGCTACTGCTCAATGCCGAAGACAAGAACACCGGTGAAAAGATGGAGTTCAAGGAGCTTTCCGATGAGGCAGTAGTCTTAATCATTGCTGGTAAGTCCCTCCTATTTCGTTGCAGTGACAGTGTCTGATCCGACCGTGATCGACAGCGAGCGATACAACAGGTACCGCACTCACTGGTCTCTCTTTCTACCTTGCGCGCTATCCCGAATGCTACGATCGCCTCAAGACCGAGATTCGTTCAACTTTCACGTCTCTAGAGGATATAGTGAGCGGGGAGAAGCTACGCAGCTGCGTATATCTTCGCGCTTGCGTCGAGGAAGCTTTGCGCATGGCGCCTGGTGTCCCGAGCTATCTCGTGCGCGAATCGACGACCGACGGAGTCATCGACGGCCACACGATTCCCGCCTTTGCCAGCATTGGTGTTCCCGGCTGGGCAATGCACCGCAACGAGAAAGTCTTTCCTGAGCCCAGAGTCTTTAGGCCCGAGCGCTGGTTGACCGATAACGACGAAGAGATCAAGAAGCTTCGATCCGCGCACCTGCCTTTCAGTTATGGGCCGCGAGCCTGCATTGGCAAGAATTTGGCGCTGGCGACAATTCATATTACAGTGGCAAGACTAGCCTTCTTGTTTGAGATGGAGTCGAGAGATGACTTGCCACTGGAGTTCCAAGTAAAGGATCATTTCGCGGCGGGTGATAAGAATGGGCCTTTCTTGAAATGGCTTCCAAGAGAGAAATCGTAGGAATAGTGTGTTCTGGAGGTGGAGACGAAGATCATTCGATGAAATTTGTTGTTTGAGTATGAACGGTAGTGAGTGTTCCACTCGGTCGATCTGTAGAGCTGCTAGCGAAATCAAGCACTGCAAGGTCATACACTCTTGTCGATATTCAGCTGAAGCAGAAGACGGCAATCTAGCAAGAAGAGAGGCAGCGCTTGCAAACGTGACTTTGTCCCGCAAACGCTTCATATTTTCATTTTGCCACCTTGAACCTGTGACGAACCGTCTCAACCGTTGCATACCAATGGAATGCCGAAATTGATGTCCAGATGCTCGAGAACCGAATTGATTCTCGTATCAGGCCCGAGCTGACACGTACTATGAACTAAACACTCTCAAACGCTGCCATTCGACATTTTCCTCCACTCATCCAATTTCCCCTCCACCTTCCACCTCCTGAATGTCTGCACACCGTCCTTCGTCGCACCTCGGGCCAGTGCTCCATATTTGACACGAACCTCATCGGCCTCTTTCGTGCCATCCTGAATCCCCGGAATCCAAAGCTCGTAGACGCCAGTGAAATAAATGTCTGGACGGCTTTCATCCACCTTGTCTTGCGTTCCCAATGACATTCCGAAAATTGTCGTGGCACCTGAGTCTGGAGTCACTGCTTCAACCTGTGCACAGGTACGGTCAACATTGGTGTCCTTGACTTCCATCCCCAGGAAATGGAACGCTTCAAGACAGACTCACATTCAAGCCAGGCCGCAGAATCACATCTTGCACAATTGGCTCCCCAGCTTCCGTGTGCACAGCCCCGTCTCCACCGATAATGAGCTTCCGTGAGAATTTGAGCGGACTACCACCTGGCAGCTCCTGGCAATCAGCCACGTACGGCGCCATGTCTTGCGGCCAGCGAGCACCGCGAGAGATGCCTTGCCACACGTCGTCGAGAGTTAGCACCGGCTCCAGGCCGGGACCATTGACTGGCTCGGAGTATGAGACATTGAAGTTGAAGTTTGGCGGTGACATTGTTGCTTTTGGAATCTTTTAGTCGTAGATAGCTGACGAATTCTTGGTTGAACGCTTCTTGTGAGGTCAAATGCGGTTCTTTAAACAGTACGAGAGACTGGGCGGGATGGTACTGTCTCGTGCTGTTTCGATATTCTGTTGTGCCTATATGACGTTGCAGTCATGCTCACGGAGTTTACGAAAATATGGTAAGCCAAAATTGCCGTTTCGGGAAATTGTCGCGGAAGGGGATTGCTATTTGGGGGGAGACTGGCCGAGCCTGTGGGCCGCCCATGAACGCGGCTCGTGGCTATTGCATAGCCACAGGTTAGTATCAACGTCATTTCTAGATTCGGGCATGCCGTTGGGCGTCACCAGTAGATGGTTGGCATTCTCGAAGCCAAATGAGCATTCCTGGGTTTTGGCTCACAGAATCTCGTCGTCTCCTCCAAGGTCTCCCAACCAATCTGCCTACCATGATCTCACATTTCTCATTGCTACTTTTCGCCATATCGATTGGTTTCGTTGGCCTGAAGCTCTCCCCGACTTTCCAGAAGGCCACGGCTACATGCATCTCTTTCGTGTTGAACGTTAGTGGAACCTTGAAGTTTCTTGAGCGATTGGCTTATATGGGCACAGTTCGTCTTGTCCCGACTTCATTCTATAAGCCGTGTTGTAGATGACGGTACACTTCCCTCCGCGAATTACGAGTTTCCCAACGGGCAAGGAGATGCTGCCAAGTTCTTGCACGGCAGAGAGAATAGCATCCGTTGGGAACAACAGTACGGATCGATCTATCGTATATGGTCCGGAACCACTCCAGAAATGTGAGTGGAACGCGGTCAAAGTTCTGTTGAAGAAAGCGAACTAAGAAGACACAGTGTGCTCACTAAGCCCGAGCACGTCCAAGAAGTCTTCAAAGACTCAGACAAACATCTGAAGGCCAAAAACAACAATTCTGGCCACTTCCTGGGCGAGCTGCTCGGCAAATGTGTCGGTCTCGTTAGTGGTACTGAGTGGAAGACCTTAAGAGCAGCATGCGAGGGCCCATTCGTTCGATCATCAGCGATTACATATGTTCCACAGATGATAGAGCGTACGGAAAAGCATTTTCGCGAACTGGAGGCAACCTCAGATCTTCGCAAAGCAATTATAGATCCAGCACAGGACTTGAAGATGTTGCCATTTTGGATAATTGCAGAAATGCTATACGGACCATTGACGACGGATATGGAACAGATGCTTGCAGAACTTGCCCCAGTCAGAGAAGATCTCATGAAAGTCGTTCTTCAAGGAGGCCTCACTAGATACGCTTGGTCGAGCTACCTACCTCTCCCTCAGAACAGGGCATTGCAAGACTTCAAGATAAAGTGGGCTGCATTCAATCGTCAGGCTCGTAGTAGAGCCCGAGGAGACGAACCGATTGCACGCTATTACGACTGCGTTCGAGATGGCAAAATCAGTGAGAAGTCTGTCCTGCACACGCTTGATGAAATTCTCTTCGCCAATCTGGATGTCACGCTTGGTGGAATCTCCTGGAATCTGGTCTATTTAGCAGCATCTCAAGAAAACCAAATCGCACTACGGGACGAGATCGAGACGGAAAGGGCGAAAGCAGGTCCAGATACAACTCTAGATGCGTACATTCGTCGCACAGATACATTTCTGGCCGCTTGTATCTCGGAATCCTCACGGCTTAGACCTCTAGCCGCCTTCTCCGTACCACAAGCGTGCCCAACAGCCCGCGTTGTCGGCGGCTATTCATTTCCCGCTGGGACCAATTTCATCATCGATTCATACTCGCTGAATCAGCGAAACCAGTACTGGGGTAAAGACTCATTACTCTATCGCCCTGGTCGTTTCCTCGAGCGTAACCCCTCACAGAATAGGTACAACTTCTGGCGCTTCGGGTTTGGCCCTAGACAGTGCATGGGCAAGGCTGCGGCGGACTTGATCATACGCACTCTCCTGGTGCACCTTATAGAGAACTTCCGTTTGGACCTTCTTGAAGACAGTCAGGAGTGGGCTCGAAATGGCGAGGTTTGGATCAATCATCCCGTCACCAAATTGAATTGTGAGAAAAGGCAGCCGCACAAGGAGGCCGAGGCTTGAAAAAGTTTTCTGTAGAGATGATCATAAGTGACAGCACTTTTTCATGCTTCTCTCTCACAGTGGAAGCGCAAAGACCCGTGTTTTCAGACCGCTCTGTCTATAGTCAGATAAAGCCTGGCTGGTTCGCAGAAGCAAGATGAAGCGGAAGCTCGATTAGAGTTCAAGTCTGACAGGTGAAAGTCTGCTTAGATACGATTACAGGACTGTTCTGCCCACTACTGCCATCCTAATAAGTGCAACAGTGCCTGTACAATCGTCATCATACTCCCGAGATCTCGAATTCTTGGCGTCAGAAATCTGTTCCCTCCCCCCACCACTGCTTTTTCAATCAAGTCCTTGCTTTAAAGATCACCTCCGCCTCAGGATCAGGTAGGATAGCCAGACCAAAATGCTGCTGCTTCGGTTTATCTTGTCCGGGCTGTAGAGTAACATCATAATGCTTCAAAATGTATGCAAGTACGATTTTGATCTCCGCACTCGCGAAGAAACGCCCGGGACATGCCTGCAAAGTATTCATAAGCAATCAGGTTATATATGCTTGTTGATTTTCGAATTTTGTTGCTTACCCATATGCCATGCTGCAGTGTAAGTCATTAGCACGTGAAGGTGATCCGGAATTCGTGGTTGCAGTGACTTACACCAAAGTTAATATTGTCTATTCCAGTGGTTGCGTGTTGATATTTGTTCTCATTTCCAGCGACCTCTCTCAATGTGGAAAACCTGAACGGCTGGAATTCAGTGGGGTTGGGATACAACTTTGGGTTCTGATTGATCACATGGGCATGTATAGTCATTCGTGTACCTTGCGGCAGGACCTCGCCTGTGGAACAGCGAAGGCCCTTCGGATTCGTCACAATTCTCGGAATATTGACTGGTGCAAAACGTCAGCATGTTGAATGTCGATGGCAATTTACAGCCCTCAGCAGCATACCGAGAGATGGCGGCGAAAGGCGTTGTGACTCCTTGGCGAAGCTGTCTAGCTTTCTCAGCTTGGGCAGATTCGATTTGTCGATGATACCGTCCTCGCCGACGAAGGCGGATACCTCATCCCGCATAAGTTGGACCTCCGCGGGAGACAATGCTGCAAGATCGAAAATGATGTAACTGAGCGCGTTGGAAAGGTTGTATATCGATGCGAAAGTAGCCAGTAACTGGTCACGTCCAAGCTGCTGAGCGTTTGGAGGGCGTTCATACTGCGAGATGAACCAGTCCAACATGTCCCCGCCGGGAATCTTCTCATTCTTACGATCTCCAGCCTGTTTCGAAGCAATGACTGGGGCAAGCATGTCTTCGTTCAACTTTCGTTGGTGTTTCAAAGCCTTGACTTGTGGCAGGAAGGGTGCGATGAAGAAGCGAAGAGGCCAGGGAATGAGGCGGAGGATCAACCATGCTCTTGACACACCGGCGGTATAGTCCACGGTCGCTTCAACCCAGGCCTCCTGTCTGCTTAGTGGCAATCCGACAAATGCACGACCTGACATGATGGAGGCTATGCGGGACATGGCGTATCTGGGCTTGATCAAAGTGGCCTTCTTACATGGGCCAATCATCTTGTTGACGGCATACTCCACCTCAGCGTTGAAGGAGGCGAGCAGTGCAGGCGTTCTTCGCGTCAGCACATTCCGCATAGTGCTGTCGAATTCATCTGCCTTTGTTCCCATGTACGAGTACTCTCCGAGAAAGACGTCGTAATGATGTTTTCTAGAAGGCATCAGTCGTGATCGGTTCCGTTGGCATCGCATTAGCCCTCACTTGATCGACACATCACTTTCCGGGAGTCCACGAATGGTCTCGATCTCTGAGTCTGGAAGAACTGCCATCTCCATGCCTGGCAGCGACAACATGAAGGGTTGATTTGGATACTGCTGCCGTCTCAGCGAGTGATCAATTCAAATGGGCCATACTTCAAACTTCAACCTTTGAATGTCCGTCTTCGAGAAATTTCACAACATTGTTGCTCGTGACCTTGACCACTGGCAAGTTGTGCCGCTTCTTGCGTCTTGCAGCGATGTATGCACCCAAGCTAATAACCAAAACAATGGCAATAGATAGTGAAAGCAGGCGATCCTTCGTCCACTGCACATCACCAAGGTATCGCGACGATACGTGGTCGACAGAGTCCAGCACCCGTAAAACGGAATGGTACATTCTGCTTGCTTCAAGGTCGAGCACTCGGTCCATGGTTCCTGACGAATTCATCTTGGAGATATGAAGTGACCTGATTTCGACGAGCGAGGAATAGCAAGAAAGAAGTCTGGGGAACGTGGGAGGAGGTTCGCTGTCGCGGGCGGCAATAGCGACGTAGTGCGATCCTACTATGCGATGCGTGGACGTACGCGCCGACTCTCGGCAGCCGATGTCCCGCATACATATAGCTCTGGAATATCGAAGAGCTATTTCTTGGAAGAACATCCATCTTGCCACCAATGGCTTCTTCCAAGAACAATGTCTGGTATTTCGCGTTCGGGTCGAACATGAAATCTGATGTCATGCGACGCAGAGGGATGACTATTCTCGACTCCAAGCCGCTGCATATCCCTTCTCACGTCTTGACATTCGACGTCTTCGGTATACCATACAACGAACCCGCCATGGCTAGCATTGCTCCCCGGAACGCCAGCTTTGAGGATCCAGCGGATGCTCGGCCACCTGCAGTGCACGGAATCGGATACCTGCTCACTGTGGCTGATTTCCAAAAGTTGGTGGTCTCCGAAGGAGCCGGAACTGCATACCAAGAAGTGGACCTTGAGGCCGAGCCTGTCTCTGGAGGGGCCGAAGCAGATGAGGTGGTAACGGTCCGGACGCTGGTAAGCCGGTATCCTTTTCGGCCGAACCCGCTGCCAAGCCAGCGCTACCTGGTGAGCGTCAAAATTTCATTGAGCCACAGTAATATCCTGACCCGCATTTTGACAAAGGACTTGCTCCTCCATGGGGCAAAGGAGCACGACTTGCCAACTGCATATCAAGATTATCTTGCAAGTCTTCCGACATACCGCAGGCATCTATCTCGGACCGAAGAGCTCGGCTCTCGGCTGTTTCTCGGCTTTTGGATGCCGATCGTGAATCGGACAATGAGGCGTATCAAGAACTCGCCTGGCAGTGGCAAGCAGGATACCGGCCGAGGTGTGGTAGACTCGCCGACTATTGTTTGGCTCCTGTTCAGAGCGGTGTGGCTTCACTACGACTATGTGCACTGTTGGTTGTGGGGTCATGGTGGCGGTAGACGTTAGCATCAGATTTGATCATGAGCACATTCCGTCCGTCAGAGCTAGCACAAATCTTCTCTGCAAAGCTCTATAGCTATCACAATGAATGGAACTCACGGCGACAATGTTGAGATTGACACGTACCGCGCTGATGCCACACGCCTGCTTGAAACAGTACCGTTGATAGGTAAGAAGCTTTGGTGAAAGCTGTCATATAGAATTAAATCTAACCCTCCCAGATGGCCACAATGACTTCGCTTACATCCTACGTGGATGGTTCAGGAACGACTTGAACAGATCAGACTTCGATATCAATCAGATGCCCATCGGCCAGACGGATTTGAGACGGTTGTGGAAAGGCAAGTTGGGAGGACAGTTCTGGAGTGCGTTCGTGCCATGGTAGTTACTTCTTAGCCAAGGGAGAGGCATGAAGACAATGGCTGATGATATTCCAGTTCTCCCAAAGAAGACGGCGTTACGTATTCAATTCTTGCACAGACTTTGCAACAGATTGATCTCCTGCACGAGTTATTTCGACAACACCCGAAGGCCTTTGGTTTTGTGCATCGGTCGGCGGATATTCTCCCCACGTTCAGAGCTGGAAAACTGGTCAGTCTTCTGGGAATTGAAGGACTGCATCAAATCGACGGAAGTATGAGCGCACTGCGAATGTTGTATCGTCTTGGTGTCAGATACGCGACACTGTGCCATAACTCGTGCAACGAGTTTGTAGACAGCGCGGTGAGTTGCCCTGAGACGGAAAACAAGCTTGTGACTAACATAGACTTGGCCCAGACCGCACCAGCTGCGCACAATGGCCTGTCAAAGAAAGGTTTTGATGTCATCACAGAGATGAATCGCATTGGATTGTCTGAGTTCCTGGCTCCCTAGCCTAATATCACTACGACTGACAATGCAACTAGGATTGTTGACCTGTCCCATACGAGCCATGATGCACAGATGGATGTTCTGAGGCATTCCAAGGCGCCAGTCATATATTCACACTCCTCATGGTACGTGCGCAAGTAGGGAATCGCCCCTTGCATCGCTGACGTTGGCGGTACAGTTTCGCATTGTGCGCAAACCCACGTAATGTCCGAGATGAAGCATTATTGGAACTCAAAGCAAACGGCGGCGTGATTATGATATGTTTCGTGCCCTCACTTTTGGTATCACAACCGAAGGATCGCACATCGAACGAGCCTCGGCCAATTTCGAGCGTTCGATCAGTTGTGGATCACATCATGCACGTCGCTGATACGATTGGTTGGGCACATGTTGGCATAGGGTCTGATTTTGATGGCATGCTTGAAGGGCCCTCGGATCTAGATGATACTACGGGTTTTCCTACAATCATCGAAGAGCTCCTCAAGAGAGGTGTCGACGAAGAAGACATCAAAAGCTTGATGGGGCTCAACATCCTGAGGGTAATGGAAGATGTGGAAGGACTCAGCAGGATCGCTCAGGACATAGGTGACTGGGATGTTCTATGCGATGAGATTGGGTCACCTTGGACCCAAGAGCAGATTTCGTTACTTCTAGCTCGTGGTTCTTTGCGCAATGTTGAAGCGTAACAGTCGAGAAGGCATCGAGAAATTTGCGTACACATCATGGAACTCTGTCATAGGTCACATCAATGGAGTGTTTAATGAGCTGAATCGCTAACTAAAGACGATTTGAAGACGGTGGAAATGATGTGGTTCCTGGCAGGCACCGATTCAGCTGCCAGACGAGAACAGAATCGGCCGTGGCTCGTCAACTCCAACTCCATTTTTCCATGCTAAAGACACAAGCCCTCATGGCTTTGCGTGTTCTTTACACCCAAGCCGGAAGAATGCTGGTCCCTATTGTGGTTAGCCATCGATTCTTCCCCATCTGGAAGTAAAGACCGGGTCCATGCCCATCAATACGCCTACTTGCACTTAATGCTAAAATGTGCCGGCCGAGCGGCCCGACCTCTCAGTAGGCTCGGAGTGAACGTTGTCAACTTTGATGACCGTCTACCGACAGCTCTGCAGGAGCCGACTCGCATGTGGTTGCAGCCACAAGGTTCCCTTGTAAAGACACGTCTCGAAGCCCGTGGCCTAGGAGATTGTGCATTAACCACAGACGACGACCACTGCCAGTTCATGCACAAGAGCAATACACTTTGGAATCAAGGCTACCGTTATTCCTCTGTGCTATCGATCTCTTCCGTACTTGGGTCGAAATGTTTCTCGATTCAGAGTTTCTCGTCATTTACGAGCTGTGCAGCTCTCTCAAAAAAAGTCCCTTCGACCTCAAGCTTGACAAGGGCTTTGTTGCCAACGGCGGTGATTCGATTTCAGCCATCGCGCTCGTGGGCGCATGCAGAGCCTATGGACTGGGGCTATCAAGAGAGAAGCTGCTCAAAGACAGCTCCCTTCGAGAAATTCTATCGAGTGTGGAGCCCGTAGCTCCGACAGATGCAGCCTTCAGCAAAAAGGAATTTCGACGAAAACTGGCGGAGGCCATTCAGAAGCTGCATGATCTATCACCTCGGCGTGGCAGAAGTCCCGATGATTCTGGATATCAAAGTTCAGAAGCGTCCGACTCATCCGAAAATGACGCTCCAATGACAGAACTGCAGATTGCATTCATTCATTCGTCTCTCAGGCACCCTGGCAGAAACTTCATCGTGCACAGCGAGACTTATGCTACGGAACATATCTCAGCCCTCAAGGAAGCTTGGAAGCAAGTTATTGAATCTGAGCCTATCTTTAACCAGGACTTTCCACAACACGAAGCTCTCGAAGATGTCTCCCAATCCTTTAATTGGGAACAGGTGGTCGAAGAAGATACCCCAGAGAATCAACAGCAGAAACATGGAATAGGATCCTTCTTTCAAGTTAGGAACATCGATTGCAACTTCAGCAAGCTCATTTGGACTGTGCACCATTCTCTCATCGATGGTTACAGTGCCGTATTGCTTGCGAGGAAGGTCCTTTCTATTGTCAACGGCCAACCTTATTCCGGTCCAGGACCCTCGTTCTCCAACCTCCTCATCGAGCTCGAGCAATACAGAGAAGACAATAAGGACGTAGCACAGGCATACTGGAACAGCAAAAAGAATGACTTAGGACAGGCTCGTCACCGATTGCTGGTTCCTGACAACACGTCAGGCTCCGACAACGAAGCGAGCGCATCTATAGTGCTGGATCTCGACGGTATCACGAGCAAGATTCAATCACGGGCGAGAGACATGGGCATTACACCCACAACAGTATTCAACGCAGCCTGGGGTCTAGTTTTGTCACGCTATTGTGACAGCGATCTCGTATCCTTTGGCGCGGTGCTGTGTGGCCGGTGCATTCCCATGGCTGGAGCTTTGGAGACAGTTGGTCCACTTTTGAACACCTTACCGTTCCTCGTCAGGATAGACAGATCCAAATCTGTACACGAATTTCTGAAGTCTACCTTTGACGAGTTCGTGGAGCTAGAGTCGTACCAATGGACAACCTCCGATGACGGATTCAGTCGAGATTTCGAGACTGCCGTCAGCCTCCAATTTGATTTCCCAAATTGTAGCAAAGCGACAATCTGTCCTGTGGCTCGCTCCACCCGACAAGAGCATGATGTGGCTCTCGGTCTTGCTATCAACACAGCTCATGAAGTCTGCTTCACATACCACAAAGAAAGATTTTCGGAGAATAATGTAAAGCAAATCGCCGACCATTTCATCCATGCTCTTCGACTACTGCTCAACTTGGAGGAGAATATGGGAAATGTGATGAAGTGCATGCTCACGGAACAAGATACTGTCAAGCTCTTCAAATTCGGACGTTGCGAGAAGTCAACATTGACCCCAAGTATCACGGAAGATCTTGTGACGTTGTTCGAGAGACGGGCTCAAGAGATCCCAGAGAGCGTCGCTATCGAGAAAGGCGAAGAACAAATGACCTATGCCAAAATGGATGGCATCGCTTCTCGTATTGCACTTCGGCTTTCAAAGATCATCGAACAAGGAGACGTTGTCTGCGTGTATTCTGATCGCTCGATGTATTGGCTTTGTACGATTTTTGGGATACTGAAGGCAGGAGGTGTTTACTGCTCGATCGATCCAGGATTACCAACGGAAGCCCGAAATAAGATTTACAGCCTCTCTGGTGCGAAGGTGTTCTTGGTGGGCAAGTCTTGTCAACTGCCTATCGTCCCCGAGGACTGTGAACATCATTTCACGGTTGCCAGCGTCGTTGAAGATGCTGCTCAACAGGTTCTCGGACATCGTGAGAAGGCGCAGCCACATAGACCTGCGTATGTCTGCTTCACCTCCGGCTCGACAGGCACGCCGAAAGGTGTGCTTTGTACTCATGGCAGTCTGGTAGCCTTCCAATCTAGCTTGGACGTTCGCTTGTTCGCTGCGCCCGGGAGAAGGATAGCGCACATCATGTCTGTCGCATTCGATGGAAGCATCCACGAAATCTTTTCGACCTTCAGCTACGGAGCTACATTGGTCTTGCCTAGTGGCATCGACCCATTCGGACACCTGCACGACGTTGACTCCACTATAATGACCCCATCTATTGCTCGTCTACTTGATCCAGACGAGTTTGACCGCCTGAAATGGGTACGTAGGCTCACTACCGTAGTTTCAACGCCAGGTGCTGACAATTCGCAGGTTTATCTTGTCGGTGAGCAAGTCTCACAAGCTATATGTGACAACTGGGCGTCTTCGAAGCAGCTGTACAACATGTACGGCCCAACAGAAGGCACCTGCGGTGCCACAATCAAGCGGCTTCTGCCGTACAGACCAGTAACGATTGGCGCCCCAAATCCGACGACCAGAGTGTATATACTGGACTCTCACAAAGCTCTAGCACCACTCGGTGTCGTCGGAGAGATCTATCTCGCAGGTGTACAGATCGCAAAAGGCTATTTGGGATTGCCTGAGCAGACGAAAGAGCGCTTTGTGCCGGACACCATCTGGCCGCCAGGATCTGAGGAGATGATGTACAAGACTGGAGATCGAGGCTACTGGACAAAGCAGGGAGAAGTCGTCTGTCTTGGTAGAAATGATCGACAGGTCAAACTCCGCGGATATAGGCTGGACATGGACGATCTCGAGAAGCGTATCGCCAAAGCATACAATGCCATTCAAGCAGTCAGCGTCACTACTCGTCAGGACCAGCTAGTGGCGATGGTCCAACCGGCCAACATAGATGTTGCAGAGATGCAGAAGGAACTGGAAGAGGCTCTACCGACATACGCGATCCCACATGTCATCGCCCCAGTTGAACAGCTGCCCATGACCCCTGCGGGCAAGGTCGACTACAAGACGGTGGCGAAAGCTACTCCTCAGCCGAGGGCGCGGACGGCTCCGAACAAACTTACACCGGCAGAGGTTACCATCGCTGCATCCTACCGTGAAGTCTTGGAACTGAGCGAAGATGTCGAGGTCACTTCGGGATCAAGCTTTATTGAGCTTGGGGGCCATTCGTTGCTGCACATGAAGCTCCTCAAGCAATTGAACACGGCATTTAACGTTCGTCTGTCTCTCAAGACAATCATGGCAGCTGACACGGTTCGAGACATGGCTGTCTCCGTCGAGCAATGGAGCAAAAGCAAGACGACTGTTACTGCAACGCCAAAAAGCACGTCTTTAGATGGCTTGGCAACGCCGATTGAAGTCGAGTGGTTCGAGAAGTACCGCATTGACAAAAATACGCCTGCATTCAATGTTTCGGTCTCTTCGACCCTCGACGCAGACCTGGTGGACATGAACAGATTGATTGAATCCTGGAATACTGTGCTCAGCCGCCATACTCTTCTATCATCAACTTACACCATCAGAGACATGAACAAGGTGTACCGCGTGCCGTCTGATTGCGCTCCAAAAGTCCAGGCATTCACCAACTGGAACCTTGAGACCGAGATCAATCGTGCCTTTGACTTGGAGTCCGAACCACCCGTCCGGATACTGGTAGACAAAGCTAGACTGACAGTAGTCATGAGCCATATCGTTGCCGACTACACTGCGCTCTCTATACTAATTCGAGAAGTCAAGGCAACCTATGATGGCGACTGTTTGGAGACCGCTCCACTGTCCTTGACATCTGTCCCGCACGCGAAGCCGTCCTCCGAAAGTCTGAAGTTCTGGGAAAATTACCTGGCAGACTCTGCACATGGCTCATACCACTGGCTGGCTGATCGTAAGCGAAGTGGCTATTCCGGTTCCTCCATATGCTCGATAGTCCCCGAAGATGTGTGGTCAAGCTGTCAGCAGCTCGCAAAGCATGAGAATATCACACTCCAACAACTGGTAGTTGCGAGCGTCGCAGCAAGTATCGATCCCAGGCCGCAGGTCACAGATCTGCTCATCGGGGTGCCGCACCTCAATCGCACCACAGTGGATGAGATGGAGACATTTGGTTTGTTCTTGCAGCCGCTTCCGGTCAGGGTGTCTTTCAATCAAAGCTCATCTGGCTCGTTCACGGCATCAGTAGCGTCCAGCTGTCGAAAAGCCTTGGCAAATTCCATCCCCTGGCATCACTTACTGGATCATCTTGAAGTTTCTCCAGACTGGCCGAACCATCCATTATTCGAAATTATGGTGACTATGCACGATTTCCGGCAGCACAACGATCTGGATGTAGCGATTCCCGGAATCGATCCAACCTTTGTCTGGTCGCAAGGCTCCAAGTTCAAACTCATGTGCGAATTTACCGCTTTACCAAATGGTCAGTTAGTGTTGAGGTTGGAGTATGACAACACCATCGTGACTGGTGAGGACATTGCACGAATTCAGAACCAGATACCATTGGCTATGTCTTTACTATCGGCCAAGACTGATCACGACAGCCTGAAAACAACATTGGCCGAAGTGACAGGTACACCGCCAGATGGAGTTCGTCAGATTCACGGGCAAGATTTCTTTGGCAAGCGACTCCGAGATTTCACATAGAGCATTCATTCGAGCTATGTTCAATAGTACCTTTTACTCTTGAATGATTCAAAGTTTTCCACTCACGTGCCACATTTCGATCAGCAGAAAACGAGACGCTAAACGCGGTGCAAAGCAGAAGAGACTGGAAATCGGCATTGTTTGATTTGATGAGAGGTTCATGCTATGATGCGAAACCGTGTTGATCATCTCATACCTCATGTCCAATCTTTGGGGCATGCTCTAGGACGTACTTGAAGGCTGGACGAGCCGACATCCTTTCAGCCCAGTCCTTGATCTTCGGCCAATCATCAACATTGACGCCCAGGAATTGGAACATCCAAGGCATTGCGAAAGGGTAATAAGCCACGTCTGCCAATGTCGGCCGGTCTGGCACAGCTATGTAATCCTGTCCTGGTCTAGAAAGCTGCTTCTCCAAAACGTCCCATTGTTTGAGGGTGTTGGAGTGGAATCTGTCAACACAGTCAGTCGGAGCCTTGGGGCTGTACATCATCTATATTCTCCTACTTCTCAATCGTCCGGGGAAGTTGGATGGGATTCGCTCTTGTAGGATATCCGCGAAGGAAGTAAAGCCAGTATTTTGCGGTTGCACTGCTTTCGGTAAGCTTTCTGGGGAAACAGTAATTCTCATCAAGAACACACCCAATACCAGCAGTCTGATATTCTGTCCACGACATTACAGCTGCCCTCTCAGCATAGTCACGACCTATCCAATCTTTGTTTGTATCATAGCGCTCAGCAAGGTATTGGATGCATGCTGTGCCCTCAAAGACAATGGCACTCTTCCCAGTGGCGGGATCGCGATCACGAATTGCGGGCACGTATCGCTCAGGATGTACAGAATAGTACCACTCGCTGTGGGTGTCGATTACAGAGATTACATGCGGCGCATCGAGTTCGCGTGCGAGTATCAAAGGCTTCATATAGTTGATGTACGATGTTTCATCAGCTGCGAAACTAGTGTTAGACTGTTGTCAATGAAGGCGTCCTTTAGACGTTCGTACCTTTGATCACGTATATGATTGTTCTTCCATCGAACTCAGGATCTCCAATCACAACCTGGCCGTGTGTGGACGATTTGGTATATCCATTGCCGTTCATTTTTGCCTCTTCGATGGCCATTTCAGTTGTTCCTTGTGGATTTGTGATGATTGTGCTCACAGAAGCAAGATGGCCAGGAACTTGACGGGTTATCGATTTTTGTTCTCTACGCAATGGAACGTAGACAGACGTTCCACGATCACGAGTTCTTGACGTAATGCAGCTAACCAGGGCTTGTACAAGCAGCTTGTGACCTCTGCAATGTTCTTCGGTCCGTTGATGTTTCACTTGCCAAGCTCTTCCTCACGCTCGGCCCGCATGTTCCTACTGCCGATACGGGTAATTGCATGGCATTCCATTTCCCAAAATGGGCGAATTAGTGCTTTTCATATCCAATATGCAATGGTTGTCGACGACCTGACGATTGGTACTCTCTGCCCACTGTTTGCTGTGCCACAACCTCGTCTTGGCACCATGCAACTCTCCCACCGTATGCAGCGACCGTCTGAAGCACTACTACCAAAGATTAGTGCGTCTCTGGCACAAAGGAATGGCTCAGATCAGGTAGTGAATCTTGCGACAGCTGAGAACTGGCTTATCAGAAAGGAGATACTGCAGATATACAGAAATGCGTTGCGCAAAGACCTCACGTGCGCGGTAAGCCAGCTTGTGCGTCGATGAGAGCTCTGCTGACACCTCTGTCAAGGATCTATCTTACGTGGATGGTCTCAGTGGAGAGCCAGGTCTGTTAGAAGCACTAGCAGCCTTTGTCAACAAGTACTTCAAGCCCGCTACTCAGATACGGCCTTGCCATCTCGTGGTGACACCAGGAGCAAGTAACTGCCTCGACTCATTGCTTTTCAGCATTTGTGATCCAGGAGACATCGTGTTTGTTCTGGCACCCTACTGGAGTAGGCCTTTTTCCGCTGTCAGCAGCATGCATAGCACGCTAATCGTTCAGTAGATGGATTTGATGTCCACCTTTCGATTCGACCGAATGTCCGAATCGTACCAGTTCACACTACGTCTATTGAGACACTAGAGAATGCTGGAAATGTGCTCTCCAGTTCGCTGACACCGGCTTTGTCTCAAGCTTTCGCGACTCTTGACGACAAATCCAAGGTGAAGGCTTTGATCGTTTCAAACCCGCATAACCCATTCGGGATATGCTATTCTGAACATGTTCTCCGGGATGCCATGCACTGGTGCGCCGAAAATGGCCTTCATTACATTTCGGACGAAATATACGCTCTTTCGGATTTCGCTCAAACTCAACAAGGCGCTCAGTACGAGAGCCCTACACCTTCTCCCGTGGACGCAAATGATCTAACAACATTGCCAAACACCTGTGACCCCTTCGTTTCAGCGCTTACTGTTGATTTACTTCCATCGAAGACACCGCCAGTCAGCGTAATCTGGGGCACGTCGAAGGATCTGGGCTCGAGTGGGATGCGAATAGGAGTCCACGTAGCACGACCATGGGTTCAAGAGGAGCAACAACAGGATGGTAAAAACGATGTGGAGTCGAAAAATACCTTACTGACCACATCTCTGGGTCTGCTATCAGCATTGCAATTATCCACCGTTTCGATGGCAATGACGCGAGCCCTTCTTCTCTGCGACCAATTCGATAAGTTGGTAACACTAAACAGAAGCCGGCTAAGGCACAACTATTCCATAATAAGCACAAGACTTCGGTTCTGGGGCATCCCCTTTTTGGCGGCCACAAGTGCTCCATATCTTGTCGCCAAGTTGGGCTTTGGACTCATGGGCCGCTTGGAATCACGGCGAGGCAGTGATTCGCTCCGAACTACAGACAGGCATGATAGCCCTCTCTCAACATCATCCGATGAACAATCATCAATGATTTCGGACACTGAAACTGTTGCGCAGTTTTTGAAGCGTACGGCACTTGTGCTTGTTGCTCCGTGCACCAGCTTCCACATGGAAGATTCCAACGAAGGTCAAAGCACAGTGGATGAATGGGTCAGGATCACCTTCGCTATTCCGGTGGTGCTATTGAACGAGAGCCTTGATCGTATTGAAAGAGCGCTCGAGCTGCCATCTTTCAACTTCGATCGGCTAGGATTGTCACAGTGCGACTTTGAGACTGGAGTATCCAAAAGGCCAAAGTGTGACGCAGAGGAAAGTACAAAAAGAAGAAAATGCGCATCGTGCGAGAAGCTGCTGTGAATTAAATAGACTTCATCACAAGTCGAGATGGATATAGAAGTTCTCAGTCAAGAGAGGCATACAATAATCTTATCTCATTCTACAACCTCGCAAGCGTGAGTTCATGTCATTCAGCACCCAGCTGCGCAGCTAGGCCGCCTGCTGCGAATGTTCCCTGTGCCACAGCATTCATGACGGCAGGCATTGGACTCGCACAATCGCCAACAGCAAAAACCCCCTTTGCCGTGGTCTCATAGAATGGCTGCGTAGTCTTCACAACTCCCATCTCATTCAGTTCCAGAGACAACTGTTCCACAAAATTACCGTTCACCTTCGATTTTGGCTTATGGACCTGGGCGAATGTTAGCAAGAGCCGCTCTCGACCGCCTATCGACCACTGTCATGACTTACGATGAATCCATGAGGCACCTTAGTTCCATCTTCCATGTGCAGAATGACTTCTGATGTCTGCTTTGACACTTTCTCGAGCCGAGAGATCCGGCGTTCATCGACTGATATCACAGGATCATTCCCCAGTGATTCACTGATCTGCTTCGCCAACTCTTGGTTTCCATCGACATAGACAGTCACGTTTGAAGTCAGTCTCTTAGCCATGCGCGAAAGATGCAGTGCGGGCGGCAATTTGGCAATGTCTCCAATTGCCAAAACGGCCGCAGACTCTACACCTCTGTCTTCGTAACCGTCGCAAAAAAGACAGTGGTAACTGAAACGCGCGTAAGTATTGGAAAATCATGCCACATGTTGCCTGATAGATAGACACTCACATTCCGCGACCCCAAGCGTCATTATATCCCGGGATTTCGGGCATGATGTCGTGGCATCCTACCGCAAGGACAACCTTCTTCCCAGTCCACGTTCGCCCCTGAACATCGGTGGCTTCGAAGTGACCAGTGTCTAGGCGCTTGATAGAGTCGATCTTGGTGTTCTCGAACGTGACAGTGTTGTACCGTGCCATGAGGTCGGCCCGTCCTTTGGCCCGAAAGTCTCCAGGGCTACGATGATCCCAAGTCAAGACGTTGTGCATGTGGTCGGTCCTCATATTGCGATAGACCATAGAATCGAAAACAACTGCGGTGTAAAGTTGACGAGCGATTCCGGTAGCCACAGAGAGCCCACCAGGGCCGCCGCCGATGATCAGGACGTCAAGCAGCGGCTTCATTTTGCTGTCAAGGCAGGTTTGTGTGAAGGGTAACAATAAGCAGATCGCAATGATGATGATAGAGAAGCGGTAGCGCTGGAATGGCACTGCCATGTTGGCCATGAGAGAGCTCTCTCTACTTGTAGCTGGTAACTTGCCGGATTTTAGGTGGCAGTCAACAGCTTGACAGAAAGTCTCCGAGCTCAAGCATGCCGCAAACAAAGGGTCCTCCACCTATACTGATCGGTCCGAAATCCTCGGCAGCCGTCCACAAGACCTCTTCCAAAGTGGCTCAGGTTACTGGGATTGTGCAATATTGGGTAATGAATCGGCACTGGCCTACTTAAGCGATGCCCAAGGTTCCCTGCGATACCTCGAGCACAGTAAGCTAGCAACACTTGTTTTGACCACTCGAAAAGCACATCGAAAATGCCTTCTGCAACTACGAACTATGATGTTGCGAACGTCGCACTTGGAGATTTAGTTCTGCATCTTCGTGCTTCGCTCAAGGCACTGACGGCTCCTCAAACATCGTCTCAGCTAGCCTCAGGTCTTCACGATACTGAGAAACTTCCTGATCGAGTCTTGACTCAACAAGCCTCCGAAGCGATCGATCTCCTATCTGAGCTCGAGAAGTTGTTGCAACCAGCACATTTAGTCCTGGCCGATCATTTCCTTGGTGAGTCTAGATTCCCTGTTCCTCGAAGCAGTCAGAAGGGACAGAGTCACTGACATGCTGCAGGCTACACTGACTCTAAATGCCTTCTTGCCGCTGTTGAACTCAACCTGCCAGATATTCTCGCCCAAAAGTCACTCATCGTCGAAGATTTGGCCGATGAGAGCGGTGCTCGTGCGGATCGCCTTGTACAGATCCTCCGTCCGCTGTGTAACAATGGAATTTTCGACTTCGATGCGACGAGCGGAAACTATTCCAACACACACGTCGCGGAGCTACTACGATCTGATCACTGGGCTCAATGGCGCAACTGGGTTGATCTGTATGGCGACGTCTTCTACGACATTGCCCGCGGTATCCCCAAGTCGGTCCGCAAAGACGCCGCCCGCTCTGCCGCACAGATCAATTTCGATACCGACATGAACATGTTCGAATATTTCAATGCCCGTGGCTGGGTGCCTCGACTCCATCGTACACTGGGCGGCGGAGCTGTTGCTATGGGCCCGGGTATCCTCGAAGACTACCCATGGGAAGAGGTGGCAGACAAGACAGTGCTTGATATTGGCGGCGGCAGTGGAGGCTTCATCTCAATGCTGCTGCGAAAGCATGCTTCCATGAGAGGCAGTATTTACGACCTGCCTCATGTCATTTCTCATGCTTCCGACCTCTTCAGCAAAGGTGGAGCGTGTGAAGACCTGGTTGATCGAGTACCCCAAGCAAATTTGATTGGGGGAGACTTTTTCACCTGGATACCTCCAAGCGAGGTCTACACTATGAAGTGGTGTCTTCACGACTGGAATGACGAAGAATGTGAGACTATTCTTCGAAACATCAAAGACGCGTTGATTCCAGGAAAGGAAAGTCGTCTGATCGTCCTGGAGTCTATTCTCTCCGATGGTAAAGTCGGGAGACTTTCCAGGTACGGTGATATCAACATGGCAATGACAGCCAAAGGACAAGAGAGGACCGAGGAGACGTGGCGTCGATTGATCGGAAACGCTGGCTGGAGACTTGAGAAAATCCACCCAATGAGGAACTCTTGGGTGCAAGCTCTGGACTTGCGGCCCGTGGCGTAGAATGTGAATATGGGTTGCAGGGAGGCTTGCATGACCAATTCTGAGGAAATCCCCATCTCGATGAGTAGCATAGTTTGCAGCTATTAAACGCCATACCAAGCCAGGCTGAATTGCAGCACCTTGATGGCGATCTGAGCTCTAGCCAAGACCCCGGGCATGAAACAATCTGTGATTGGCGGAAACTTCTTTCCGTTTTAGGTCTAGCTTTCCTCAAAATCCTCCCACTGATCAACACATCGTCATATGTCTCCGAGTGGCATGGTAGCAAGTCACTTTGGTATATGAGCAGAGACTTTAAATGTCGAACAGAGAGATTTCGCTACATACTATGAAGACGGTAGCAGGCGGCCTCTGCTAACAAACCAAGCACGCTCTATTACGATGTCTACACCCGCCAGCAACGATCACAGTGCGGATGACAGCAAAGAGACCAAAAGCTCATTCTCTCATGGCAGCGGATCGCCAGAAAGACGCGCAGAGTCTGATCATGAGTCGAACAAGGAGCAGCAAGATGACAGCGCTGAGCAGCAATGGCAAATGGATACGTCAGATTTCCCTAGCCCAAAACGGCTCGTGCTGGTCATGATAGGGTTGTTTTTGGCTCTGTTTGCAGCAAATCTTGGTAGGTCATTCATTATATCTCGAATCGACGAGACAAGAATATTTCTCACGTCGACAACTAACGACCCTTCCAGATACCACAATTCTCGCGACCGCTATCCCATACATCACGACCGAGTTCAATACTATTCGAGATGTCAGCTGGTACGCAGCTGCAATCATGCTGGTCTCTGCTGCTTTCCAGTCGACATGGGGCAAAATATTCCGATACTTCCCCATCAAGATCATGTTTCTATCTTCGATTCTGATCTTCGAGGTTGGAAGCCTGATCTGCGCCCTTGCACCAACGAGCACTGCACTCGTCATCGGCAGGGCGGTCACTGGTCTGGGAGCTTCAGGCATGACTGCAGGTGTCTTCACGCTCATTGCGTTTTCCGCGCCCCCGAAGCACGTTCCAGCATATATGGGTCTTGGAGGAGCCACATATGCGTTGGCCTCTCTTGCAGGTCCACTTCTGGGTGGCGCTTTCACTGAGAACGTCACCTGGAGATGGTGCTTCTGGATCAACCTGCCGATTGGTGCTGTTACTGTAGGTGTCATGATCCTAGTGTACCGCACTCCAAAAGCCGCACAGCCTCAACAAGCTACATGGAAGGAGAAAATCTTGCAGATGGATCTGGTCGGTACGTTCCTCATCATGGCTGCAGTGGTTTGTTTCATCTTGGCTTTCCAATGGGGAGGATCCGTCAAACCATGGTCCGACAGCACCGTCATCGGCACCATTGTGGGATTTGTCGCCATCTCCGCAGTTTTCGTCGCCAACGAGATCTGGATGCAAGAACGGGCAGTTTTGGTGCCTCGTCTGATGAAAATGAGGAGAATTTGGGCAAACAACGCCCACGTATTCTGTGTCTCAGGCGGCTTCTTTATCCTGATCTACTACATTTCGATCTTCTTCCAGTCGGTTCAAGGCAGAACTCCGATCCAGTCTGGTGTTCGAAGCTTGCCCATCAACATTGGTTGCTTCCTCTCAATTGCATCAGGCATGATCGTTACAGCGTACGGGCGCCTCTGGGCGCCCTTGATGACAGGTGGCGCAGTCCTTGCTACTATTGGAGCCGGCCTGATTTACACCTGGGATCTGAACACATCTATTGGGGAGTATATTGGCTATCAGGTTTTAACTGGTGTCGGCACTGGCATCACTCTTCAGATCCCTCTGATGGCCAATCAAGCTGCAGTCACACCTATGGAGATATCGACCATTTCGGCAGTCACCATCTTCTTCCAAATCATAGGTGGAGCTTTCTCACTTGCTGCGGCCCAGGCCGCTTTCGCCTCGACCTTGATAAGCAAAGTCACAACATATGCGCCAGGAATCGATTCATCAAACTTGCTCAACGTTGGTGCTTCAGATCTGGATCTAGTGTATGAAGGTGCCGAGCTAGATGCGGTACTCCGAGCATATATGGACGGCATAAAGGTCACGTTCGCATTGGCTACCGCTCTCCTTGGTTTGAGTGTGCTCCTAGCTCTCGTGCCAAAGTGGGGTGATTTGAGGCCTCCACAGGCGGGCGCAAAAGAGAAGGATGGGAAGTCGGAATCTGCTGAAGGCACTATGTAATTATTGACTGCAGTTTTGTGGATCGAAGTCGGGCAGATTGAGTTTCAGAGAATGAAGTGGTATCGCTATACGATAATCAAGTGGGCCTGTTATAGCGAGCAGAAAAGCAGATTCTACGAATATGACTATTTCAGTTGCGATCCCACACTCAAATGGATAGATCCATGTACTTCCAGATGGTCAGATCAATATAAAAGATCGCCTCTCTCGCTCTAAGTGCTGTTTGATGGGATTCAAATAGCTGGATGAGCATGTAGCCTCGGGGAGCGAAGGACATTGTAGGATAATTTGGGTCAGCTCTACGTGAAAATGCCATTATTCAGGTCTCCAAGAACTAAAATGGCGTATCGACTCTATTCCAATCTACCAAGGGCAAAGAACAGCTGCTGTGTGCCTCCTCCAGGCACCGTCGATTGCTGCGGATGAAGCCTGAGCTCGAAACCAGACAATCCCGCAGCTTCATACATCTCCGCCATCTCTTTCTCACTAAAGCCATGCCGCGTCACCGTATGTGCCGCCGGGTGATGATTGGAGCCATTAGTTGAAGGGTTAGCATGCGTGACCCAATCGATAATGAGCAGTGTGCCTCCAGGAGCCAAGCGCTGAGCCAATCTCTTGATCATGTCCTCCGGACTTTCCACGTGATGAAGGGCCATTGACATGCCCACGACATTGAAATGAAACAGATCTTGCTCATCCAGCGCATCGGTGAGCAGGTCTCCCCTCACCGCACGCATTTGTTGCGGCGAAAGTTCCAGGTCTTTCGCCGACTTGTTATACGCGTCGACCATACCGCCGGAGATATCGATACCCCGAAGTTCGTGCGCTGCAGAAGCTAGAGACTGCTCGAGATCAGTCCATTCAATCATCATGACGAGTGGTGTTGTGGTCTCCCGACCTACCTTTGACACGATTCCTCCCCCGCAAGCATAATCGAGCACCCGGACATGCTGGGAGTCTTGCGGCACGATCCATTCCACGTTATCTTTGAGGAATTGCGATATCTGATCGACGAGGTCATGGATCCATTTTTCTTTGTAAGCATCTTTTGCCGCAGAACTACCAATCCGCGTTAGCAACACATTGTCAGCAAAACTTGCAGTTGTGCAGGGACGTCTTACTCGAAGTAGTCCTGGTTGCGCTGTCCCAGTGTTCTGGAGCTGTCTTTCAAAGCCATGACGATTGCTTACGATGTATGCCTGTGCTTGGTAAGAAGAGTTCATATCGGCTGCGAAGTGGAAGCAATTTGTATTGCTGTGTTCCAAAAGTCTCCGAAACAACGTCAGGCGGCAGGCACGCAACTCTCCGAACTCTACAGGTACTGATCTCGACCTGTGCATCGGTCCGTACTCCTCATATCGTGCTATTGGCTATCTAGCGTTACAGTAGTGGAATCATTTGCAAAAGTGACGCCTGTTTCAGCACTGTCACCGGAGGTTTTTGCAATCGGACATAATTTTAGACGCTCGATTTCGGTCCCAAGTACGCAGCCACAATGGTTTCTGGGAATGTGGACGATTGGATTGTAACGTGTGAGTCATGTATGATACTACGCAGGATCTGGTGCGCCTCAGGTCCGTTAGCCGCGAGTACATGGCACGCAACATCCAATCAAGCCTTGACCTGGTCAGCGGGCATGTGCTCGTCCAACGCAGTTCCACTATCGCGACGTGTCTCCCTCTTCGTCATCCGCACAAATTGATCATGCTGCACAAAGATGCCATACGCAAGGCTATGCCACGGCTTCTCCGGATTCAGGATCGCCACATCATATCTCGTGAAGATCTGCGGCGCAAAAGATATCATGTCAGCAAAACATTGCGTCCAGCCATACGAAATCCAAGTTCAAGGATAGCTTCTGGTACTCACCTCTGCTACAATCTTCGTGATATGCATCATGGCAATCTCCCTGCCCATGCAAATGAATCTGCCCGAGCCAAAGATGGGCTCATGCGCTTGGTCCATATTCCGTCGTTGCTCGTCGCTGACATCTTCAAGCCAGCGATCAGGCCGAAAGGTTTCCGCATCTTCGCCAAAGACGTTGGGATCGCGCAGAATAGTCCGGAGCGATAAGGCGATGATCGTCCTGGCGGGAATGACTCGGCCATCTGGGAGGACATCGTCTTCATTACCGAGCTGTTTTTCCATTGTCGCAATGGCAGGTGGGTGAATGCGAAGGACTTCGCGGATTACAGCGAGAAGGTACTTTTGCTCTCGTGCTTTGCTGTAAGATATGATCTCGGAAGTTGCGCGGTTTCCCTCGATGCCTGATGCTTTGAGTTCATCTCGGATACGCTTGGTGACTGTGGGGTCACTAGCGATGTACAAGATGGCAGCACGAAGGGACGTCGCCACTGTGTCCGAGCCAGCCATGCTGTCCAGAGGGGGTCAATTTGTGTTCACAAGTCTTAGGAGCGGAACAGCATTACAAGACTTACAGTTGGAGCAGTCCCGTCCGCTCAGATTCATTCTGACTCATTCCTTGACGAACAAACACCCCAAGCATGTCTTCTTTCTCGACTTTATCAGGGCCGTATCGTTCTCGTGCTCGGTTACGAGCGAATCCCATGACCATGCCGAAGGGCGAGTTATCGCCAGGATGAGGTGCCATGTACTTGACGAGCACAGTAGTCGGGATTAGATTCAGAATCTCGGGATAGATGGTGAAGAAGGACATGGGCTTCAAGTTCTCTTCTGTGTTGTGCAAAAATTTCCACTGGTCCTTGTCCACTTTCAGGTTTCCCAGAGGCTCACTGAAGGAAATATCCGTAATGGAATCGATGGCAAAGTAACTTGCGAGGTATCCCCAGTCGAGTGGCTGGCCACGCCTCTTGGAATCGGCAGCATACTTCGACTCGATGAGATCAAGCATGACCCCCATCTGGCGATCGATGCTGCTCTCGCAGCGAGCATTCTCCTTTTTCAGATTGTACTGAGTGCCTGTGTTAGTCTTTCTGGGGGGTAAAAGATAACCAGTGATTGGTCAAACTTACTCCGGGCGCCATTCGAGACCTCAAAGACTTATGAATGACCTCGTCGGTCTCACTAATCAAGGTGTCCTCATTAGGTGTGAATCTCGAACCTTTGTACCAGTCTGAGCGGTGATATTTGCTCTTTGGCGCATTCACGCGGCGAAGGAATTCAACTGTGTGGCCATCAGTACAAGTTGCGATAGTCGCCCAGCGGGTGATGCCAGACCATCCGAGACCAAGAGAGAAGAGGGGCCAATTCGGGCGAATTTGCCTAACTCGAATCAGTATTTCGCGATCCATTATAGCTCGTCCGCTTCACATACCATATTTTGTGCTGACTTCGTGAAATATGTGGTGCATCTCGCCGCTTTGGACGACCTTCAGCAGCCAGATTTTCGTCCATGCTGCAAGCTTGGGTCCCTCAAAGGCACGAAGTCGGGCATATTGGGAGATTTTTTGAACCACGATCAAGAGCAACAGAGTTACAATCACCAATGGCACTCCTGTCACGAACGAGAAGGTCGCCATAGTCGCGTGTGGTGCCTATCTCAGTCTGATGGCACGTCCAGTGTCTTGGAAGGCAGAATGATATCAAAGAGAGAGGATGACGACTCTTCCTCGAGACGACGTTGGGGGACTTGGTCTTTGAACCAATGCTTTTCCTCTGTGGACATCACTCCTTCGCATCCGCAACGCTGCGCCATGATGCTTGCGATGATGCATCGCTGCTGGGCGCACCGACGGCTACCAGAGCTCAACGCATCGCCGCATCGTGCGGAG